>PVKA01004079.1:40432-102773 GCA_004027165.1 Ctenomys sociabilis | reverse complement strand
TGGCAGTGGCAGAGGCAGTGGAAGAGGCAGAGGCAGTGGCAGAGGCAGTGACAGTGACAATGGCAGTGGCAGTGGCAGCTATGATGCACGCAGTAGACAAGCTGAGGGGCCAGTGACTCGATGGAATAAAAATGCATTTGGTGGTGGAAACTCATGCTTGGCTGAGGCTACGCACTTGCACAGCACTCAGCAGGGACAGCTTCACCAGGGACACCTTTAACCAGCCCTGAGGCTGCACTGAGAGAAAGAAAAAGGGCCCTACAAAGAGCAACAGCAGGGATACGAGAAACAGCCCCTCGGCTGAGCACACTCTTTTGTGCATACGTGACTCACAAACACACAGCACGACAATTATAAGTGTTTACACACCTAACAGAAGAACCTCCAGTCCCATGAACCAAACAAAGGCTGAGAGTTTAAAGGAATAAACAGCTCAAGAACAGCGATAGACTAATGATAGACTAATGGACGCTCATCAAGTATATAGAAGACTGAAATAGCACTGTCCCAGCAAAGCAGCCAACTGACATGCCACTGGCCTGAGCAGTGACCGCAGAACATGCTTCCCGAGCATCCCCTCCAGGGGCTGCCGGCGTCAGCCATAAGCCCTCTTTCAGTACATTTAAAATGAATGGAATCATAAATGTCTTCTGACCTTGACACGATTACATAAAAATTCCAAACATTTGGCATTGAAGAAATGTGTTTTTAAATAACATGAGTCCAAGAGACTCACAAAACAATATTTAAATATTCTGAAACAAATAAAAGCAAAACTCCAACTTACTAAATATATGGGCACAGTGTTACAGCAGCACTTAGCGAGAACATTGTAAGTCTAAAGTCTATGTTATAAAAGAGGAAAAGCCTTAACTTCATAAACTCAGTTTTCATCGTAAGACACTACAATAAAAAGAGGAAATTAAACCTGAAGCAAACAAAAAAAAAGCAAATAATAAAGTTTACAGCAGACATCAATGAAATAAAAAACATAATATTAAAATCTGTGAAACCAAAAGTTAGTTCTGTGGGAAACAAAAACTCAACAAAATTGGTAAAGGCTGTGGAAAGCCGACTTATCTCCCCTGAATGCTATGTCCCTGTCCGCGCTCCTGGAGTTTGGGTATCAGCTGCTGTGCCAAAGAAGCAGATTTACTTTAGGAAGCAAAGATGTGATTGAGTTAATTAGCTGGAAAGAAACTTACCTTGGGTCCTACAGTAACCGTAAACACAGTAATGGGCACCCTCACCCCAGAAGCAGAGACTGAGCCTGTGCGGAGATGGGTGGACAAGGCAGGTGGCCACAGCACAGAGGCTGCAGGAGTGGCTGTGTGACAGATGAGATGTTCCTGCTTGAAAGGTGAGTTTTAGTCCCTGTCTCATAACACACACACACACACACACACACACACACACACACACACACACACACACATAGGGAAGGTAAAACAAAGACAACTCTACATTATACCATGAGACCACATCATTACAACCTTCCTTAAACAGAACCCAAAACAACAAACATGAAGGGAAAAAGTCACAACTCGGAGCACATTATCATCTTTATCAAAAGACAATGTTTACTTATCAAAGGGCTTCTATCTTGAATATATGAAGAACCACAATAAATCAATAAGAAAACAATCAGCAATGCATCTTAACTAATGGGTCACAGACCTCAGAGCATAGCGAATAGTGACTAAATGTATGGGATATGGTACAGCATCATTAGTAATTTGAAAATATTCTTTAAATCCAGATTAGAATGAGATTAGACAGCACCAGATTGGCTATTTTTGTCTCAAAACAGGCTGCAGCAGGCGCTGGTAAGGTAGGAATAATGGGGACCCACCAGTCCTGCTGGCACAGATGCAGACTGTGCAGCCGAGCCACTGCCCGCTCAGCCGGAAGCTGCACGCGGGTGCACAGTGACAGGCACACACTTTGGGAGCGCCACAGACACGGGCAAGGGTGTGCATAGCACGTTCACAACGTTCACGGTCTGGTAATAGCCAGCAGATGTAAGCAGCACAAATATCCATTAACAGCAAATAGGGCAGCCGATAAACTGTGGCACATTAGTCTGAAGGAAATTTCCTTGACCTTCTTGTACTTGTGAACTACAGCTCTTCACACGTGTAAATCTGAAAAGCAATGATGAAAGACAGTGAACATAAAAGCGTGAGGGCTGTATGAGTCCATTGATATAGAGCTTACATAAAGACAGAAGAGGCTACAGTGGGAGCGGGGTTTGGGACTGGAAAAAAGCAACGGAGGGGTGGTAATGCTCAATTTTTCACCTATGAGATGGTTACATGAACATTTTATTTATAAAACTTCAAGGAGCTCTACATAACAGATACACTCAGAGCAACGCACATAACAGCACCTGCACACGCAGAGGAGGTGAGGTCCCCGACTGAGGGCCTTCGGCTCTCTCCGAAGCCCAGCACTCCCTGTGGCCACGTGAGCGTAAGGCCCCCACATCAAGGGGCCCGCCTGCTCCTTCCCTCCGCCTCCAACCCACACTGCCTCATCCTTGCTGCCCTGTTTTGGGGTTCTCACAAAGAAGAACAATACAACCCAGCACACATTTTATGAGATTATTTAGTTTCCCAAAGAATCGCACAAAAAGAGGGTGCAGGAAATCTGCCCACACGCTAATGACCGGAGAACCCAGTCGAGGGCCTGGGTCCCATGACAATGTCTCATGCAGGGCTGGTTCATAGATTTTCACTGGGAAGGCCAAAACATCAGTGGTGGACTTCAGGCTGAGGGATCTGCGCTGGAGCTGGGAAGTGACGCTCAAGATAAGAACTAGAGCTCTCCGAAGAGTACCACAGGCATCCCAAGCTCCTCGATGAGGATAGCTGAGCTGCCATCAGGAAAGCAGCACAACAAGCCTCTGCATAGGCTTAGCAGTGTGCCATGTTCTCCGGAGCCAGGAAGCTGGGCTCAAGGTGAGGAGCAATAGGGCTTTTCAGCAGCCGTGAGGTCCTGAGCTCCTCTTCTGATGGGAACAACTAAGTTCATATTAGGACCGCCAGCACGACAAGGTCCCCCGCAGAATGGCCCAAGAGAGCAGCAGCTGCCAACAGCTTCTCCAAACAGCTTGCCTAGCAGCCCCTCAGTCTGCTGGCTGTGCCCCTCAGGTGGGCCTCCATGCCCAGCACCACACTGCTGCAGTTCAGCTGTGTGCAACAAGTTGACCCCCAGTTGGCGTCCACCACATTCACCTTGTACCTCACCCTCTCTCCTGCCTTCCAGAAGCTTCCACCTCAGGGAATCCACATTAACCTTGTTGACATTGACCCTTTCTGGGCCTGTGACATCACAGCTACACTTCATTATATACCAGAAAAATCAGTATAAAGTTTTAAAATAGGACCAGTCATAGGCCAGATTTTCTCCAGGGACTGGAGTATGAAACATTCAACACACGATTGTGCTTTTTGCTAATATCTGTCCACGGCCAGTGTACATGTCATAGTATTCAGCAGGCTCTTAAAGAACATTCACAGAGCCTGGATTACCATGGGAGAGCACTCTGGTCACAGGGCAGGGCCGGTGCCCAGTGGGAAGACATTGCAGTTTTGACTGTGACCATCCGAAGAGAACGACTGATACAGGGATTCACTTAAAAATCACAGCTGGTAGGAAAAATATCTGAAGAGAAAGTTTAATGTGTCATCAAAGTAAGAAAATTGCAACCCCTCCAAACACTGAGTAGATCAAGTAAAATTAGACATCTGTTTATTTTCTTAGTTGAAACAGATAAAGTATTTTCTGCAACTAGAAATGTACAAGTGACTGAAATACAGCAAATTTATTTTTATATATTAATTTTATTGAGAAACAACAATGAGACAGTTTTAAAACTGTTTAGTAGGACAGTTACAATAATTAATACATTACATATCATTGTCTTCATAGTGGTTTTTCACAGTACAAGATGCAGACATGATTTTCTGTCCAAATACTGTTAGTAAAAAAAATTTTTAAATGCTATTAGTACAAATCTTTGTTCTCATTGAATTAGAAAGTAGCTGTATATCTATCCTATTTTGTGTACATAGATACAGAATGGTCCTTCATTTATATCCCCTTTTTTTGTTTGTTTTGTCAGAGATGGGTATTCTACTGTCATTTAAATATTGGAATTCAGCAAAATCCAGTAGTACATAATAGTAGCGAGTTATCCATGGGACTGGCAATATCAGTTGTTGTTGACTTGAGCCTTTTACAGCTCAGCATATTAATGTGGCTTTACTTTATATACCTCGTTTTTATACTTTTCTGCTGCATGGTTAAGACCAAGATAAAGCAAGACCTAAGAAATACAGAAAATTCAGAAATGCATAAAGTAGATCTTTGCAGAAGCAAAACACAATAGTAGCTCTCTCAAGAGTTCAGTGGTTGGATCTGAAAACTGGAAAGCACTTTTGTCCAGATGGTCCTATTGAATGGCAGTTACTGAAGTGGTGGTGGGGTGTCTTAGTTACTTTCTCCTTTCTGAGACAAAATCTCCAGCACCCAAAGTAGATGGAGGATGGCTTATTTAGCTCACAGTTTGCAGAGGTGTCAGTCCATAATCAGCTGGCTCCAAGCCAGGGTGGCACATGGCAGAGGGGCAATAGCTCATGGCAGCAAAAGACTGCAAAAACAGAAACAGACAGATAGGCAGAGACAGAGACAGAGAGAGAGCTCTTTCTGCGCCTTATATTCCCTGTACTCTATTGGGATTAGGGCAGTGACAATCCTATCTATGGGCCAATTCAGCCTGATCCAGCAATCACCCACTCTTAATTTCAGCATCGCACTACAAACCAATCACACACTGTAGATTCAGGCACCTTCCAAAAGCCCCCGCGACCTCGTGAGGCTTTGGGGGACTTCTAGACACAAACTATAATGGAGTGGTTAGGAGAGGTTGACCAACATATTGAGTTACAGCTAAATAAGAGCTATAAATTCTAGTGTGTTTTTGCACACGAGGGTCACTACAGATAACAATGTACCACAAGCTTCAAAAAGGTTAAGGAAAGCATTCTGAATGTTTTCACCATGAAAACACCATAAAAAGTAACAGATTTTTCAGAAGATAACGGTTTAAACATTACATACATACCTGAGCCGGCCACCAAGTCTGGATGTGGTAGGCACAGTTGTAATCTCAGTGCTGGGATGTTGAAAACAGGAGGATCACTATGAGTCCAAACTGTAGTGAGACCTGTGCCAAATACATAAAAATAAATAAATATTACATGTTTGTGTATTATTACATATTATACACTTTTACTGAAACAGAGGGCATCATATATATATATATATAATTTGGGATATCATTTAAAATTTTCCTAAATTTTTACAATTGCAATGCTATTCTTCACAGAGATAAGATAGAAGGTTCCCTCCTAGGTGAAGTGGTTCTCCAGCTAGTTTTTGGAGTGAGCTTGATTTGAAGGTAATAGAAAACTTTTCCTAGCATTGGCCAGCCCAGACCTGGGTGAAATCTTGCTGATAGAGCCAGTAGCATTATAAAAGTTCCAAATGTTAGGTATGAACCCATGCAATTGACCAGACCAGGCATTCTGTCACGAGTAAAAAATTTATTGGGGACAGCAAGCAGGCCGGCTGTCTAGTGGACCAAGCAGCAAACAAGGCAAAGCAGGGGGCTTCTAAGGAGCAGGAGGGGGTTGTGGGCTGGAACAACCCAGGAAGAGTCAATCTTGGCAGGGCTCCCTCGTCCACGAGGGTCTTTCCACATTAACGAAGGAGAGTTTCGTGGTTGCTTGCCCAGGTCAAAGTCAGGCAAACTTGTTCTGCAGTTTTGGGCTCAGCTCTGTGTAGGGCCAAAGGAGAGAGAGTTTGGGGGCAGGGTGCCTGGGAAACTGAGTCCTGACCTGTCACCAAAGATAAAATCTGAAAATTTCCCCCAGTACAAGGAAAATGAACACCGGAGAACAGCCACGGGGATGTCACTTCTTGAGAAAACAAATTTGACACAAAGCTGTCAGCAGCCTCAAGAGGAACAAAAATCTTCCTGAGTCTGTTGTCCCCTCAGTAAAGGGACTTTGGTGACTAAACACAGAAGCCAGAAGAGTATGCAGATTAGAACATCAGGGGTCATGTGAGCCACTTCTGTTTGCACAGCAGAACAGCAAGCCTTGGTACTCACGGTAGCAGACAGAACTTTAGAATCTCTGTGCAGACTGCACTAGTAAGAAGCTGTCCCTCCTCAGGGCAGCTGGCCGAATACCTATCCCTGGGTGGTCATTAAAATAAAATGAAGCTGCTCAGCTTACAAAATTGCATCTGAGATTGTAATGTGATTTATTGGACCGTATTCTTAGGCAGCCCGCCACAAGTGTTACAGGGGGCAGGGACCAAGAAACATGTATTCCTGTCCTGAGGATGGGACTGGAAAGGTTCGCGTGGGCTGGAGATCGGCACCACGGTGCTCACAGAGCTCCATTACTCGTGGCATGAATTAACAAGCTGTAATAGAGTGAAATCAGAGTCACATAAAAGACAAGCTAGTGACCTTTGCAGCAACATGCATGAATTTAGAAGCATCACATTAAGCATAAAGCAGACTCACGACAGTGTAAACTAAAGGTTCTTAAAAAGCGCAAATCTGGGCAAGTGAGCTGCAGCAAACGAAATCAGAAGAGTTCTGACCTTTAGCTAGGAAGGGGCTGGATGGCAAGGCACATCCGGGAACTCTCTGGGGTGGTGGACGCATGCGTGCAAGCATTCATCAAGACCCATAGCTTGCTGCAGCGCATGCTCCTGGGCGCCAGTTATCTTTCTCGAGTTTAGCTTCAGAAGGAAGTATTATTTTTTTTAATTTATTGTCATATATATTTTAATAACAACATTTCACGATAACAGAATAGCCCTTGTTGAAAGGAAAAATTATTTTTTCCAGAAATTCAATTAGAAATCATGGAAATAATTAAGATTCAGAAGTTTTGAAGCTGCAACCCAAAACAGAGACCAGGTTTTATAGCATATGCCTGTAATCCCACCGCTGGGGAGGCTGAAAACGAAAGAATCACGGTAAACCCAAGCTGCATAGTGAGACCCTACACCAAATACATGATCAATCAGTCAATCAGTCAATTAGGAAGTTATCTTTATATGGAGCAGTTTTATAAAATGGTTATAGAAAAGTTGGAAGATCTAATAATTAGACTTAATATTGCTATGAGTTAAGTATATATGATGTGACAAAATATGAACTATTACATATAATACAAATCATAAAGCATTGCAAAGAACAATATTTGAACAAAAAATCTAATAAAACCTTTATTTTTATGCAATGCCCAATTTACTAAGATTTTTCATTTATTATAATGAACACAATGAATCTACTATCATCTTTACATATAATCATTCATTGCCATATATAGTATCAAAATTTTTAACACATAATTTTGAAAATATTTCTTTTTTCCATAATTCTTTGAAGAACAAACAGCAATGAGACAGTTTCAAATCAAATTAGTAGGACAGATTCAATAATTAATACATTGCATATTGTTTTCTTAGTGGTTATTTGTTGTACAAGGTGCAGACATGATATTCTATTTACAAACACTATTAGAGCAGATTCCTCTATTTGTTGAATTAAGAGAATGTAGCTGTATATCTATCTTAACTATTTTGAATATATAGATACAAAATGGTCATTCATTTGTATCCCCTTTTTTCGTTTATTTTTGTCAATTAAATATTATATGTGTGTGAATTCAGCGAACTACTCCAAAATAGACCAGTAGTCCATAACAGTATAGTAGTTTTTCATATGTCTGGCAATGTCAGAAGTTGTTGACTTGAGTCTTTTACAGCTCAGCATAATAATATGGCTTTACTTCTTATACTTCATTTTTATACTTTTCTGCTGGATGGTTAAGACCAAGATAAAGCAAGGCCTACATAACAACAATTGTACCTTTTGTAACTGATTAGTATCAGTCAATTCCCCTCAGGATTTATCCTGAGTCATCATACTGCACTTTGTAGATCCTTTGTCTGTGGATGAGTGGATGAGTCACAGCCATTGCTTGACCAACTTGGTCTCTGTGAAATCCTGAGAGAAAGTTTTCTCTCCACGTGACTCTCCTTAAGCATGCTATACATCATTGATGGCATTCCTCTGTGGCTCCATAATCTCCTTGATCAGAAAATTTGGGTCACAACTGAGTTGCATGATGTTACAGTACAGGTTCTCATATGTCCTGAGCCTTAACTGACCTTGAAAGGCTGGGGCCAAAATATTGGCTGTCCTTATTGCCCTTCTTTTTCTCTAATTTTTGGTCTGCAAACTTAGGTTGTTAACACTCCAGAAGAGAAACTTATTGGTATTGCCATACAACCAAGGCTGTTAAGCTTAACCTCACTATCTGTCTAAACATCAAACATCTTATGCTTAACATCGAACAGGTACTTTTCATCAAGTATTGATATGTTCAACTTAAGTCCCTACAAAATATAATGCAAAAAAATTTTTAAAATTAAATATATTTTAAAAACAGGAATAAACAATTATATATGTTTACACGTAAGTTTAGAAATCTAACCATATACAGTGTTGTAGCAGCACAGTCCTGCAACACTCCTCTCGTCTCCTGCCTTCATTTACCACCCCCCTCAGAAGGAAGTATTATTTAATAAAATAAGAACTACCTGTTCTTTAGAGGTTTGGTAAATCCTTTACATTTCACTAAAGATTTTGCTTTTTAAAAACACTTAAAGCCTGCGCTCATTCCCTCACCTTCCTGCTTAGAATACTGAATGCTGAGGTAGGCAAGCCTTGGTAATCTACACCTCGATTAATATGCTGTGCATCTGAAATTAGTTGAGCTTGGTGAGCTGTGCAATCCCCACTGCCTCCATAGTGTCAGCATTCCTAACAGATATTTTGTTATTTCTTACCAGGCCTTGGAATAAAACCACGTGTCTAACCAACCGTAGGCTGGCTCCACTCAGGAAAATCAGAACGTTTCTTACCTCTGTGGCAAATTATTATACCGAGGTTGTATTTTCAATTACATCTAAGTTTTAGGAGGTATTTATACAAAATATTTAAATATGACTTTCTTGTCGTATTCTCTTTTAGTCTCCTTGAATTTCTGCTAAAGCTTTTACTAAAGACTTTTCACTGTTCAACAATTTAAACAAGCTAAGCATGGTGCACGTGCAAAGAGGAGGGTGGAGGAGTCCCCTGGTGTCCTCTTAGAGACCTGGGCTCCTAGACTCGGGAAGCTGGGACTAAACACAGCTGCGGTTTGTGTGTAACCCCGGCTGCACAGCCGAGGTTTCCTTCTTCTGATGACCCACGGCTGATCACACAGGCCCACAGGTACCAGAAGCTGCGGGCAGTCACCAGCCTCCTGTGCTGTAGTTCTCACGGCTTCAGAGGCAAAGCACATGGTGGACTGTGCCCTAGCCCCTCCACCACTGTAGATAAGGAATCAATGCTGATGAAAACGTTCACATCACTGCCAGCCTGTCAGCTCTCCAAGAGTCAGGACACTCCAGTCACCCAGTGGCCGCATACTCCAGTTAGCGGCTGCTTACACACATGGATGGCTCCCGTGCGGTCCAAACAGCATCTGTCAACTCTGGCAGGAAGATGAATCATGTCTGTGTGCCTGCTGTGGTCCTAAAACTAATTACAGGAATCTTCACATTTTTTGATGGATTACAAGTTCCCAGTGAACACAGTTAAGCAAATCATTAAGTTGAGAACTAGTTTTGCCCGTGTCACAGTGACCTCCTGGCTGACTTCCTGGCAGATGCTGCACGTTGGTTGGGGACCTGAGCAATGGAAACTCTAGATCATCTTTTCCCTCTACCTGCAGGAAAGTGCATGGGCTTCGTGTGTGCATTTGATGGGCTTTGCCAAGTGGATGGATCCACATGACCATAAGTTGATGAAGACATAAAGCAGAACCAGTGCTGCTCAGAGTCCCCAGGCCCTCCCAGCCCCCACCTCACTCTGTCACCACAGGCAGGTGTCCCTCAGCACCATGACCATGGGAAGGCATGCCTGCGTGGTCTTGTATCTAGACAAGGATCACCCCCGTTGCACGATGTGCAGCGTACTCATTTGTCAGGTGGGTGGCGGCTTGCCTTCTGTCTTCCTCTGCAGGGCATCTTCCTGGTGAGACCACAGAGCATGCGGCTGCGCTGCACACCCTTCCTCAAGTCTGGGGGTGGACCCGCAGATCGTCTTGTGGTGAGCACTGGGAGCAAACCTTCCAACGTGAGACATCGCTGAGCTATCTCCACACATATTAATAAATACACAAATATCTACATTTTAAAATTATTATGCAAAAAAAAATCATTATCCACCTTAAAATACTCAAAACATTCCCCTTGCCTTTAAGGGGCATCATTCTTAGTTATGTGGTTGGTAAATTTTTTTTCTTTTTTTACCATAATAAGTTTTCTTTCGGGGCCAGCCAGATAGCTCAGTGAACTAAAGTGTCTGCTTAGGCACAGCACAGTGGCCAGGGTTCGATCCCCAGGCCTGCCATGCTTGCCCAGTCCCAGGGTATGCTAAGACAGCAATTAAGACTGGGTGGATGGCATATGCTTTAATCCCAATGCTTGGAAGGCTAAAAGCAAGAGAATCACTGAGTCCAATCTGTGTAGTGAGACCCTGGAGACCCTGTACTAAATTATATATATATATATATATATATATATATATATATATATATATGTTTTCTTTCTAATTTAAGCATTCAGTGTAGTTATGTTTTTGATTTTTTTTTTTTATCACACTACCCTTCCACCTTTTCTGATCTCTTCCACAAATGAACCACAGACTGGCCCGTCCTGAAGAAGATAATGCATACTATAAAAAATGCTTTTTTTCCTTTCTGTGCATGCGGGCAACCTGGGCTGTCACTGGCAAGGACAGTTTCAAGTACTCAGTCCCAGCCACTGAAGGAGTGTCAGTATCCTGCTTAAAGAGACAAGAAAGGTCTGATGAACAAGGGTGGGTGGCCCAGGGGGGCTGCAGAGCAGACTCCTGGAGGTGCAGCCTCCCTGCGCCAAGACTTCGTCCCTGGGTCAGCTTCTCAGCCGTGGCAGCTGGAAGCACTTTTCTTCATAATAACATTAGGTCTTAGAGTGAAATCACTGCTGAGACAGAGGCTTTTATGCAAATGATATTACAATTAAATGCTTATTACTGATGAAGGATTGGACAGGTTTTCCCCTTTGTCCCTGCTTTGGAGATTTATGCACTTAGGGCCCCCGCTCGGGTGGTGTCCGACAGCTGGCACTGGCATTAGGACAAGGACAATTGTTCAACTGAGATGGCTCTAGGTTTGGTGTGCTCAGCAGCCGTGCTCTTCACAGGATTGAGATCCATCCCTTTGTTAATATGGAAAACAAGGAAACAAAATAGTGCTTGGAAATAATGGTTCCACATTTTGCTTTAGTCAAATCTTTTCCCCCCTAAGGAAAGTGTGTGGGCTTATCTCTCGAAAATGCCAGCACAGCTGAGAACGCTGGGGAAATTAAAAGACTGAATAGAATGGATTTCTGTGGAAAAAACAGTGTGAGTATTCAGACAATGGCATGGCTTGCTTATTAAGTTGTGGGCTAGGGGAGGATTATCTACCTTGGATTTATCTGTTACTCCATGGCAGTGGTTTTAAACATGGAGTGCTTTTGTATTGTACAAAGGCAAGTTTGATTGGAATCTAAAACTTGGGGACTGTGGAAGCTTTGGCTATAACATAGAAATCAGAAAGAAAAGGAGTTATACATATTGTCTTTGCCACTGTTTCTGGCCCAGAAAAGGAAGTGGTTTGAAGAGCATCCTACAGCCTGGTGACACGGTACCGATGCTTTCTAAGAAACGCAGGCTGTAAAGGTCACTTCCGCAGCAGTGAAGGCTGTCTGACAAGCCTGAGGCTCAAAAGGAGCTCAGAGGGAGGACAGAGGTGCCTCAGTTCGTAAAGGAGCACCTGTGACTGGAACCACACGTCCCAACGCGGGACACATCGCAACCTCGGGATGTGTTTCAGCCTGGTTCGAGGACCTGAGTAGCTTCATCTGCTAAACAAGGGAAACACGCTGGGGACCTGAAGTTGCACACCACCAGCCCACAGAGGCGCTTCGTTCCCATTTAGCTTCAGCTCATCTGCAGCATGTTCCTCAGAGGCTGGGTGCGTGCTCCCCCTGGAGGAAGGAAGAGGATGAGAGTAGAAAAGACAGATCCAGAGGAGCTCAGCTCTCTCTGATGTCTGCACCACGCCACTCCCCAGCCTGGGGCAAATCAAGCACTTTCAACCCAACGTATGAGAGTCTACATTTGTGGGATGCCCTGTGATCATTCTTCAAGATGACGTTATCACAAACATGCCACTTTAGACCCAAAAAAACGCATGTGGGACATTAAAAATGCAGTGTATGTTGCCTTCTGACCCCCATATTTGCTCTTACAACTCCCGTGTGGTTGATTCTGTTGACTAGATATTTAACAAACCTGAACTAGATAGTATGTTTCAGTAGAATTTCATCCTGAATGTATGGCCTCTTGCTATTAGAAAATCTATAACTAAAGAAAAATTTATACTTTCTGTCAAAGAAAATAAATGCCTGATGACATCATAGCAGTATTCCTCCTAGACAGCCCAGCCACGCAGTGCCACTTTCTCATGAGTGGTACAAGGCTCTGGGGCAAGGAAACACAAGCACAGCACAGTTCACCCTAGGCCACGCTATTTTAACAATGAGCAATGGTCTACAGTCTCTTTCTAAAATCTTTTTCAGGATCTAACAAATATTATTAACATGGAACTCCTTTTATAATCTGTCCTGTGAACTCATGCCATCCTTCTAAACAATGAAAAATGGTAGGTATATTTATTTTGAGGGCTGTCATAACAGATTATCACAAACTGAGTGGTTTAAAGTAATACAGAAATTTTGTCTCACAAAATTTTGGAGACAAAGCATTTAAAATCAAGGTCTCCCCAAGGTGTCCCTCCCTCCAGAGTTCTAGAGAGTAGTGTGAGGTAGAGACATGGAGAGATAGAGAGGTTGGGGGGGAACGATGTGGAGATGGAAGCTCGGGAGGGCCCTGAGCCGCCGTAAACCAAGGGGTGCCCAGGCTCGCCAGCAGCCCCTGCCAAGAGGGCGAGCGCAAGGCCGGCTCTCTAGAGCTCTGGAGGGAGGGGCACCCTGTGGAGACCTTGATTTTAAACGTTTTGTCTCCAGAATTTTGAGGAAATGCATTTCTGTTTCTTTCCTTCTTGTAAGTGTAGCAGTTATCTTAGATTTGGGGTCCACTCTCATTTAGTGTGGCTCCCTTTCGGCTTAACTAATTGCTTCGGAGAAGACCCTGTTTTCAAGTAAGATCCCACTCACAGTGCACTGGGCTGAATAAGTTTATGTCCTCACAAAACATATATGTTGAAATCCTAACCTCCAGGGTAATGCTCCTAGAAAATGGAATCATTAGAAGCAAACTCGGCCATGGGGATGAAGTCCTCGTGACTAGGAACAGGACCTTGTCTGAAAGCTGTCGCCCTCTATTAGTCCTTGGAAGGGACACTCAGAGCTTGCCAGTCCACTGCCCCAAAAGGACCTCACCAAGGCCCAGCCACGCTGGCAACCTGATCGCACGCCTTTACCCCATAAGAACTAAATTTCTATTGCTTATCAGCCACCCGGGACTGCAAACAGGCCAGTAAAACAAATGGGTACTTGAGATTAGGATCTCAGCGTATCTTTAGAGAAACTCAACTCAAGCCACTGCAGCAGGTCGCTGTTGTTTCATGATGCCAGTAATTCTTGAGTCTCAGAGCACATTAGAATCATGCAAAGTGCTAAAAATAAAAACACTAAAACACTCCCCACCTCCGTAAGTCAAGTATTAAAGTCCAGGGAAGTGGGCACTCACAGCGAACTCATGAACCCTTCACAGCTTTGAGAAATGCATGTAGAAAGGAAAAAAAAAAAAAAAATTAATAATGATCTCTTTCCAAAATCTGTTCCCTCCAGACCAGCCTGATTTTAAGACTGTGGTAGTTGATGCATTGTCTCGACTTGAGATGTGGGAGGCTTGGCTACTGGGCTTGGAGATCCCTGGGGCACCATGGCCCGCCCCAAAGTGACTCAGCACAAAGACTGTATAAAGGAGCTGAGGACGGCTTCCGCCGCCCACTTCCTTCCTCGCCCCGCTTCGGAGGAGCTCGGATCTTCGCGGCGCAGCACCGGTTTTCGCAGTCAGCGTAGAAGGAAGAGAGGCTCGGTGCACACGCAGCTGCTGCTGCTCCTCTGCTGTGCGTTGTTTTCTGACGCCATGTACTGCTGCTCGTTGCCTTGCAGCCAGTGGAGCATGGCCTGAAACCTCCATAAACTAAGCTAAATAAAGCTCTCCTTCCTTAACTTTGGCGTCGGGTATTTGTCCCAGCAACGAATGAAAAGTAACCAAGACAAAGATGTAACTCAAATCCGTGTGTTCTGAGAGTAAAACAATGCATATTTAATAATACTGAGAAAGCTGCCAACAATTTAGCTCACCCAGGAAAAAAGTATTCTGGTGATTTAATCCCTAGAGCCTTCATTTTTTTTTAATTCATAGCTAATCTAGATGTACATTCAACTGTTATTACTGATCTGAACTTGTTTTAAGGCGAAAGATTTCCATATCGTTCGTTCCGGAGGTACTAAGAAGGATTTCCAGCCGGAGGAAGCTGGCGCCTTTCTCAAGAGCGAACATCTCCACAGTGAACGCGGGCGCTAGGGGTCCTGTCCGCGAGCGAGGCTTTCCCTGTGAGCTCAGCTCACTGCTTATTTTTGTCTCCGTTTAAGCTGACTTGGGAAGATATTTCTTGCTGTTTTCTTTTCCATTCTCGTTACCAATTTTTTTAAATTTACTTTTTCAAGAAATAGCACTTTCCAAAGAATCCGTGCAGAGACGACAATGAACCCCCTGGGCTGACGAACCTGGAGGAGGGAGCGCGAACGGCGGCGCGCTCGCGCGTACAGAGGAGGAGCGGCAGGGCCCCTGCCTCCCTTCCCCGGCTCTGAGCACCGCGCCACAGGCCACAGCCATGCCGTGGCGTGCAGGCCCTTTCCTCTCCTGCCAAACCCGGAAGGGAAGGGTTCACCCCGCCTTCCCCAGGCCGTCGCCCTTGCTGTGGCGGGTGCCCCCAAGCCCCCGATTGCTTGGTGAAGCCAACTGGCAAAGCGCTTCAGGCCGGCACCTCGGCAGGGAGGGTCCGCAGCCACGACCCGTGCCCACCTGACGAGTTTCCAGCCCACATTGCCAGGGCTTATTTAAATTACAGGTTTCTCCAGACTTGTAATTTAGCCATCACAGGTAGAGTACTTTTCCTTGTTTTTTAAAACTAACCTCAAGAAGGGCTGGCCAGATGGCTCAGTGCACGAAAGCACCTGAGGCAGAGCGCAGCAGCTGGAGTTAGATTCTCCACCCCTGCCCTGTGCCGGTCCTGCCCCCCCCCCGCCCCCCTGGGCGTGCTGAGAGGTGACTGAGATTGGGCCTGGAATCCCAGTGCTTGGGAGCGCTAAAAACAGAAGAATCACTATGAGTCCGATCTATGTAGTGAGACCCTGTAGACCTTGTACTAAATACATCAAAAATAAAATAAAACTAACCCAAGAGAGACATTAACAAGATTCCTTTCCCCAGGACGTCAGATGAGAAAAATGTCAAGTGCCATGGGTGGCCAGAGGGAGGAGCTAAAAGTGTACTTAGGACACTAAAGAAGAATTTCACAGATCTTTACTGCTTTGCCAATGGCCATGGCACGCGTGT
Source organism: Ctenomys sociabilis (assembly GCA_004027165.1). Taxonomy (NCBI): domain Eukaryota; kingdom Metazoa; phylum Chordata; class Mammalia; order Rodentia; family Ctenomyidae; genus Ctenomys; species Ctenomys sociabilis. The sequence continues at coordinate 86,953 of PVKA01004079.1, read as the reverse complement.
TCATCCTTGTTTTAATGTCCCAATTAATCCTGGCTTAGCCCTGAAGCAGCACATCCCATACAGTCCTCTCCCCTTCTCACCCCTGCCTGATTAGATAAGCCCTTGACAAAGCGTGAAGCCATTAAATTAAATTCTTCCGGTTCAGCAGGAGAAGGAGGGTGGTACTTCAGATGTCCTTATAGCATTGCCCGCTGGGCAGCAACACGTAAATATGTCAAGGACTGGTGTCTCGGGCAGTGTCCTGCCGCCGAGACAAACAGCCAACACCCACAGCTGACAGGAAGAGAAGCTGATTCTGGCTCCCACTTCATAAGTCCACTGCTGGCAGATGCATTGAGAGAGGCTGAGTCGTGCGAGGGTGCGGGCAGAGGACAGGCTGCTCAGGTCTCAGGGCCAGAAGGCAGGAAGTGGGCGAGGCGGCAGGTCCTCCCAGCTCAGGCCCTGTGACCGCCTCTCCTGACGAGGCACCACCTTCCAACAGCGAGTTAGCCATAGGGTTCCCCTGGTCCATCTTCTTACAGAGCCCCACATATGAATGCATGATGCTTTTGTGGGCCATTTAGATATAAACCCTAAAAACTAGGTCGTTATGTTTTAGGCTGTTCAAAATACGCATGACTGTAATTGAAACCTACTTTACCCAGGTATTTTACTGCAACCGAGATGAAGGAGTCTTGCAAAAAATTTGAAGCTTACTAGATATAGCATGTAGTGAATTTCATTTACACAAACAATAGTTATTTAATCCTGGACCCAATACCAAACAGTGCTTACTACTGAGAACACTCAGATACTGTACTACCTCGGTGACAGGCTGGGAGAGGACCACAATCAATGCTTCTGAGAGACTGACGAGTTCTGCAGGAAGCCTGGGACCCCTGCTCAAAATGCCCAGAGAAATAAAACAGTCTACCCGCATCAGAGGGGTAACAGAGAGGTTGTAAAAGCCTTGAATCAGAGGGCTGTATCATAGATTTTTAATGAGATATTTGCAAAACTAACTCGACAGGGAAAGGCACTGGTGTCCAGAAGGTAGAGGTGCCCAAGGCGTGTGCAGAGGCCAAGGTGGAGCAGCTGCACCATGCCGAGGAGAAGACACCAGGCTGGGGCAAGCCGGGCGGAACACGAGGGCTTCCCTTCCAGTGAAACTGCCCGAGTGTCATCTCCTGACCCAAGACCACCATCAGGTGGCTCCTGGACACTTCTGACTGGTGCACTGCTGCTGGGTGCTTCTCGCTTGAAATACTAAGCTGGATTTGAATTTCAAAAGTGCCACCAAAGCTGACAGTTTCAAGCAGAGCCTTTCCATGGACAATCCACCAAAACCGAGTCACTGCCGGCTTCCCCATCACCCTGTGCTGAAGTTGCCCAGGCTCTGCCCTTCCCTACAGTCTCTACAGTGGCCCGCTCATCACTGATGTGAGCATGTTTGCTGTGGTATAGAGACGTGTTCCTCTGTGACCATGGCTGGCATGGGTGGGAGACAGATGGGGCACAGACACAGGTTCTTCACTCTGCTCAGCCTCTTCTGTAGCATGCAGGCCTGCAAAGGTGGGAAGCCTCGATATGTACCCTCTACTCTAGACAGAGAGCTGAGGCTATGATAAGATTAAATAGCTTTTTAAATGGGCTCCCAGGCTATGAGAGGGCTTTGGGATATTAAATGCTGTTTGATTAGAGGATTAAGCTACCAGAGGATGTAGGCTATGCAAGTCCTGTCTTACATTCTCCCTCTGTAATGTTCTTCAGGGAGATAAGCTCCTGTGGACAAAAGAAAACAGAAAACAGATCCTTTCCTAGTTGTGGGCCAATGGCCATCACCCCATCGCAGAGCTTGTTACTGACCTGGACTGAAGCACGGTTTAGGCTCTACATTGGCAGGGCCTCCCTAGGCCTCTGCCAATGGGGCAGGAGCCGAGCAATGGTGACAACCCTTAGTGTGCACCAGAGGGATGAGGTGGCCACACTGCACTGGGCACATGGCTCCAGCTCACCTGCAGGCAAAGGAAATATTCACGGAGAAGAACCAACTCCTCAGTCAAACCAGTCCACATCCAGGAACTTAAATACTCCTGTACAGTAAGCTGTCAGGGAATTCAAGTTTCAGAATGAAAAAAAAGTGGCTTAGGAAGAAGGGACTTGGTGACAGTTGGCAAGTAGGCAGATCTAGTTGTCTATGTGAGAAATGGCAACTCGTGACAGCAAGGTGCAGGAGAAGTGACCCATGCTTCACAGGTGCACAAAGAGAGCAGCAGGTACCACCCTGTGCATCCCTCATGAGTATGCTGATTCCCTCCGCTCAGTACTTGTGCTCCCAGAATACAAACATAAATCAGGAAAACTAGCTGGGCGGGACAAACACAATTCCCTGAGGGTGCCTTCCTCACTAAGACTGTACTAGGCAGAAGTCTAAAGGAAACAGACTGTCCCCTGCCCAGACCCAAGCCTCTGGGCCCACGCAGGAGGGGTTCAGACAGTGCATTGCATGGGGGCTTGGGAAGGGGCCTCTGGTCAACGTAAAGCCATATCAGGTCAGAGGAGCACAGTCCCCCGGCACAACAGTCAGAGCAGGGCAGGACAACCCGCTCCCAGTGCAATCTAGACACTACTACAGAAATGGTCACCTGAAATACCAGTGCTGTGAGGGTGAGCTGGGCCTGAAGTGCCTGGCTGCGCCCTCTCACCCGATGACCAGTTACGGCTGAAAACATGCCAGGCCTGGGCCGTATCTGCTCAATTAGACACAGGAAGGAAAGTCCTTTGTCTTTGCCCTTCCATAACAGACTGACTGGAATATGCATCACATTCTGGTTAAATGATTATGCAATAATCAGACTTCTTTTTGCTACTGCCTTTGTGGCGAGACATTCTGAGTTGAGAGATTTTGCTGTTACTACATGTCCCCATAAGCATCATCATTCCTGCCTTGTAGAATAAAAAATGTTTTTAAAGCAAAGATTTACTTTTACTGCACAATACAAAGATCAGTTGTTACAAACTGAATATCTCTGTCTCCTAAATTCATGCTAACCCCTCCCCACGCAGTGGTATTGAGCACTGGGCCTTCGAGAGACAACACAAGTGAAGCGCTGGCCTGATGAAAGAAGCCAGTGAGAGTTTGGGGGACACTTTGACCTTGAGCGGACACAAAGAAGGGATGTCTTGCATGTAGATGGAGCTCCAGAAGAGCCCGAGCCTGCCAGTGCCTTTGTCCTGGACTTTGGAACCTTCAGAATATAAATTTCTATAGTTTGTATTGTTTTTAAATGTTTTTGGACTTACTGGGAAGATGATAGAGTGATGAGCAGTAGAGAAACAGCCTCTCTGAGGTTTGGAATCCAGGCACTGCAGTGCAGCAACGTGATGAAGGAGGGGCCTGGGCCCAGAGGACCCAGCGAGGATCTGAAGCAAGAGCAGAAGCCCACAGAAGAGCAAAGAAAGAGACCTCGACACAGAAGAAGGAGACGGGCTCCGGTGCACCCTCCCTGAGCCCAGACTCACTGGAGGGGGCGGGCGCGCTGCACCCTGCGGGCACATAGAGACTACCGGCAACCCCAGAGGCCTCCACAGAGAAACACACCCGCGGGACAGAGCAGCAGGTGCAGTGAAATGCTGCGGCTGAGGGGTTCCTCAGGTTCAGACATCCACCAGGGAGGGGGACTGGCCAGTAGCCACCTTGGTGAGGGGCCGGCCAAGCTCCGATCTCAGGGTGGCTGCAAGCTCCATCTAGTGGCTAGATGATATGAAGGAAAAAAAAAAAAAAAAAAAACCAAAAGATTGATCAATGAATACCAGTGCACTCAAATATATAAAACAAACATAAATGGACTTAATCAAACAAACCTAATATAACTGTAATAGGGGGCCTTAGTCCACACTGTCAAAAAATAGATCAACTAGAGGAAAAAAATCAACAAAGAAAAATCAGAACTGAAGACCTTTGAATAAATGGACTTGGTAGACGCCTACAGAGTTCCACACCACAGCAGGATGCACATTGTCTCACACACATGGGGTGTCCTCCAAAGCAGGCCACATGCTAACTCAGAGGACACACAGGAATGAATCCCATGTGCATTACTGGATCATAGTGCAATGACACTGGAAACTAACAGCAAAAGAAAATAACTTCATAAACACATGGAGACTAAATAATACACTCCTGAACAACTAACGGGTCACAGATGAAATTAAAGGAGAAACTATACAGTTTCTAATATTAACAGAAATGTTAATATTAACAGAAAATGCCAAAACATATGGGTTGCCATGAAAGCAGTCCACAAGGCAAATTTGTAGTGGTGAATTTCCATATCACAAAAACAGTGATCTCAGATAAGCAATCTGATGTTGAACCTCGAGACGCAGAAGAGCAAGTCAAACAAAAAGCCCCATACAAGGGGAGAAATTATAAAGATCAGAGCAAATATTAATGCAATGGCGACTACAAAAATATGAAGAATCAATGAGTAGTTGGTCTTTGAAAGATTAAAACAATTGGAAATCCCTTAGCCAACCTTACTAAAAAAGAGAAATAAAACTCTCAAATTCATGAAATTAAGGATTAAATCAAAACATCTTGAAAAAAATCTAGGTGATTCATCAATACCTACTTCAAGAATCTATATGCTGACCCGAGACCGGCCTGCCCTGCAACTCCCCAGAGCCCCTGCCCCCAAGCATGTGGAACAAGTGAGAACTTTTGTAACTCTTCTGGGCTCTGATCCACAGGAGCCTGGCCGGGTGAGTGTGAGGGAGAACTTTCAATTTCTCGGCCCATGCTGCACCATCTGGAGCCCCGCTCCCAAGACCTGCAAGAGCACCCGGGCTGCCCTGAAACTCTCCAGAGCCCCTGCCCCCAATCCCACTGGGCGACTGAGAATTTTTGTGACTCTTTTGGCCCCTGATCCAGCCCAGCATGGCTCAGTGAGTGTGCGGGAGAGCCCCGGCACCCCACAGTGCTCCCTGGGACAGGGGCATAACAGAGGGGAACCACAGTAGCCCCAGAAGGCCTGCAGCAAAAAGGAAGTGAACACAATAGCTAGACCCACAACAGGCATAATGGGATAATCTCAAACTTAATAGATCAACAACCAAATCTCATTACATGCTAAGGCTGTAACTGCACCAAAGCTCCACACCAAAGGACAGAGGTCAGTGCTATACAAAATGACAAAGACAAAGAGAAAAATACAATCTCATGCGTCCAGCCCACCAATGATAAGAGCAGAGGACACAAACTCTGATGAAATGAATGAATTAACAGAGTCTGAAACAAAGAAACAACAGCAGAAAGGTATAGAGGAACTCAGACCAGAATTAATGCCTCAAATAAAAAAAGAAATTTTTGAATGCATACCATCTGAAGTAATGAATTAAATCCAGAAACCTATGAGAGAAATGCAGTGCTCACACAGAACAAGTGCAGAGAACATTATTCCAGCTGAAACATGAATTAAAAATGTCGCAAGCAAAGAAACAACAACAGAAAGGTAAAGAGGAACTCATAGCAGAAATGATTTCTGAAATAAAAAAGAATTCTTTGAAATCATAGCATCCTAAGTAGAGAAACAATTCTGGAAATTTATGGAGGAACCAATTTGGAAAAAACTCTGCAGTAAAAGAATTAATAGCTACCTCTAAAGAAGACAATGATAAAAAAAAAAAATTGAGATTAGAAATATAAGAGATTCCTAGAATGAGCAATACAGAAAAGAAACAGATTGAATGAAGCAGAGTCAAAGACATATAGAAGAACTTAAAATCTCAATCATGAGTCTACAAAACTGTCTGAGTGAAAGCAAAGACACAGTGTCAGGTCTTGAAGATGCTGGTGCACCTAGTGAAAAGTTGAGAAAGGATCTCTTAAAAACAACAAGGATGCAGGAAAAAATAATCCATCACCTGCAAGATGATGCCAAGATGAACAATGTGAGATAAATAGGCAAAAATGAGAATGAAGAAGTCAATACAAATTATATAAAAAGAATATGGGCAGAAATAATAGCAGAAGACTTCCCAAATATGAGTAAACAATCTAACATTCATGTAACGGAAACATACAAAATGTCAAATAACTTCAACCCAAGTAAAAACACACAGAGACATATAATAGTCAAGATCCCAGAAATCCAACACAAGAATAATATACTGAAAGCTGCTGGAGAGAAGAAGCAGATCACATTCACAGGAAAACCCATGAGAATTACAGCCAACTTCTCTTCACAAACCATGAAGGCAAGGAGAGCATGGAGCAGAGTACTACAAGTCCTCTATAAAAACAAATTCCAACCCAGACTACTATGGCCTGCAAAACTCTCTTTCAAGTTTTATGGAGAAGTTAAATACTTCATGAAAAAGAACAGCTAAAGAATTTCATGATGACAAAGCCATCACTACACAGGTTACAGAATGATATTCTAGACAAGGACCACAATGACCAAAAGTCCACAAATGAGAACAGAAGGAACCCATTAAACAGGAAAAACAATTAAACACAGGACAAAAAGCAGTAAACAACAGCAGGTAAATATGACAATCATAAGTCAACACATTTCAATTATAACATTAATGTAAATGGACTCAATTCACCAATTAAGAGAAATAGACTGGCACAGTGGATTAGGAAACAAAACCAACAACATGCCGTACACAAGAAACACACTTAACTCAAAAAGATATTCATAGGCTTAAGGTCAAAGGATGGAAAATAATACTACATGCCCCAGCACCTCAGAAAAAAAGCAGGAGTAGAAATTCTGTTCTCAGACAGTCTCAAATTCAAACCAAGAATGATCAAACGAAAGAAAGGTCATCATATATTGGTTAGGGGAAAAATTCAAGAGGAAGAGGTGACACTTATAAGTATCTGTGCACCAAACACAGGAGCACCCAACTATGTAAGACAAATCTTAATCAACATGAAAAATCTATTATCCAGACCACAATCTTAACAGGAGACCTTAATACCCCTTTATCTCAAAAAGATAGATCAATCAGACAAAAAGTTAGCAAAGAAGTAGCAGAACTGAACCAGAGCTTGGAACAAATGCACCTGATGGACATATACAGAATGCTCCACCAAACAACAGCTGAATGCACATTTTTTTCAGCTGCACATGAGTCATTTTCTGAAATAGACAACACACTAGACCATAGGTCATACTTAACAATATGCAAGAAAACAGAAATTATCCCATGCATATTATCCAACCACAGTGCAATGAAACTGGAAATAAATGACAAAAGAAACCAGAAAAACCTGCTAAATACATGGAAATTAAACAACACCCTACTCAGCAATCAGTGGGTCACAGATGAAATTAAACAAGAAATTCAAAAATATCTACAATTCAATGAAAATTCAACCACAACTTATTGGAATTTATGGAGTGGGAAGAAAGCAGTTCTCAGAGGGAAAGTAATAGCTATGAACTCACACATTAAGGTCAAAGGATGGAAAACAATACTACATGCCCAAGCACACCAGAAAAAAGCAGGAGTAGCAATTCTGTTCTAAGACAGTCTCAATTTCAAATGAAGAATGGTTAGGAAAAGAGAACAGGAACAAATAAATATCTTAATGTTACACCTCTGACACCTAGAAAAAGAACAGCAAACTAAACCGAGAGCCCAAAGATGGGAAGAAATCGTAAAGATTAGAACAGAAATTAATTCAATTTTGATGAATAAAACAGTTCAAAGAATCAATGAATCAAAAAGATGGTTCTTTGAAAGACTAAATAAAATCAATAAGCCCATAGCTAACCTCATCAAAAAGAGGAAATAAAATATACAAATACAAGCAATAAAGAATGAAAAAGGTGAAATCACTACAGACCCAGGGGAAATTAAGAAGATTATCAATAGCTACTTCAAGAATCTTTACACTCAAAGAATAGAAGACAGAAGAAATGGACAGATTCCTCGAAAGATACAAATTACCAAAACTAAACCAAGGATATATAACAATGCTCAATTACCCAAAAACAGCCAACGAAATACAAAAACATAATAAAAAGCCTGCTGACAAAGAAAAGTCCATGTCGTAATGGATTCATTGCTGAATTCTACAAAAAATTTATAGAAGACATAATCCCTACACTCCTCAAACTTTTCAAGGAAATTGAAAAGCAAGCAGTCTTCCCAAAATCATTTTTGGAGGCAAGTATTACACTGATTCCAAAACCAGGGAAAGACACAACTAAAAAAGAGAACTACAGGCCAATCTCCCTCATGAACATAGATGCAAAAATCCTCAATAAAATCCTAGCAAATAGAATGCAGCAAATCATCAAGAAGATCATGCACCATGACCAGGTAAGATTCATACCAGGGATACAAGTATTATTCAATATTTGAAAATCTATAAATGTATTACACTATATTAATAGACTGAAATCTAAAAACCACATGATCATTTCAATTGATGCAGAAAAGGCTTTTGCTAAAGCCCAACACTCATTCATGTTCAAAGCCCTACAGAAAATTGGAATAGAAGACCTGTACCTCAATGTGATAAAAGTCATCTATGATAACCCAACTACTAATATAATTCTAAATGGAGAAAAACTGAAATCTTTTACTCTTACATCTGGGAGGGAAATTATAGAAACAATACCTTTTACAATAGCACCACGAAAAATGAAATACCTTGGAATTCACTTAACCAAGGAAGTCAAAGATATTTTGACAAAAAATTACAGCACCCTAAGAAAAGAGATCATAGAGGATTTCAGAAAATAGAAAGATATCCCCTGCTCCTTGACAGGAAGAACCAACATCATGAAGATGGCCATACTCCCAAAATTGTTGTACAGATTTAATGCAATCCCTACCAAATTGCCACAAACATACCTCCCAGACCTAGAGAAATCGTTCCTAAAATTTATTTGGAACCAGAAAAGACCTAGAATAGCAAATTCAATCCTGGTCAACAAAGACAAGGCAGGAGGCATCACAATTCCTGACTTGAAATTATACTACAAAGCCACTGTGATAAAATCAACATGGTATTGGTAACAAAATAGACCTGAAGATCAATGGAATAGATTAGAAGATGCAGAGGCCTCTATAAACACACTGAGTCACCTGATCTTCGACAAAGGGGCCAAACAAGCTTACTGGAAGAAAGATAGCCTCTTTAAGAAATGGTGCTGGGAAAAAATGGCTTTCTACATGCTGAAAACTAAAACTCGATCCACCTCTATCACCATGCACTAAGTTAAAGTCAAAATGGATTAAAGATCTAAACATTAAAACAGAAACACTCAATCTCCTGGAGGAGAAAGTAGGAGGAACTCTTAAAGACATAGGAGTAGGCAAAGAGTCAATGAAAAAACACGTAGTTGCATGGGAAACACTTGAAAAAATTAACAACTGGGATCAAGTCTTCTTGAGAAGTTTCTGCATGTCGAAGAAATTGTCAACAAAGTGAAAAGACAACCCACAAATTTGGAAAAATCCTAACTAATAAGCAATCAGACAAAGGTATGCTCTCCAGGATATATAAAGAACTACAGTATATTAGGGCCCTCAAATTTAAAGACCCAATCCAGAAATGGGCATCTGAGATGAATGCACACTTCTCAAAGGACAAAATTAAAGAAGCGAATAAATATATGAAAAAATGCTCCACATCACTATCCATCTGTGAAATGCAAGTTAAAACAACACTGAAAAACCATTTCATTCCAGAAAGAATGGCTATCATTAAAAAATCAACCAACAACAAATGTTGGAAAAAATCGTGAGAAAAGAGTACACTTCTCCACTGCTGGTGGGAATGTAGACTGATGCAACAATTGTGGAGATCAGTGTGGACACTCCTCAAAAGAGTAGGACTGGAAATCCCATTCAAGCCAGCTATCCCTCTACTGGGAATTTTCCCAGAGGAACTGAAAACATCATATCATAGTAACATATGTGTATCTATGTTTATAGCAGCACAATTTGTGATAGAAAAATCTTGGAAACAACCAAGATGCCTGTCATATGAGGAATAGTTGAAAAAGATGTGGTATTTCTATGCAATGGAGTATTACTCAGCTGTAAAGAATGATAAATTTGAAGCATTTATATTGAAGTGGATGCCACTTGAACATATACTTATAAGTGAAATAAACCAGACACACATGTGCAAATATCATATAGTCACCCTAATTTAAGAAACCCAAAGAAGAAATACAAATAGAAAGATATAACAACTAAAAAGAATTTAGTCAGATAGTTAGGGTAAACTGAACTGTATATGTTGCAGGCTACTAAACAGTGTCTCTTCTGGATGGTTAACAACCTAAGTTTGCAGATCAAAATTGGAGAAATGGAAGGGCCACAAGGTCAGCCAACTTTGGCCCTAGTCTTTCAAGGTCAGTGAAGACTCAGGACATAGGAGAACCTGTACTGTAACATCATGGAACTCAGCTGTGCCCCAGATTTTCTGATCAAGGAGATTATGGAGCCACAGAGGAATGTGATCGATGACCTATAGTGTCCTAAGGAGAGTCACGTGGAGGGAAAACTTTCTCTCAGGCTTTCACAGAAAGAAAACTGGTCAAGCAATGGCCATGACTCATCCGCATGGCTGACACTGACAAAGTATCTACAAAGGATAAACCCTGAGGGGACTTGACTGACCTCATAAGATACAAAAAGTTCCATTTTTTGTTTTATACGTTACTTTATCTCGGTCCTAACCATCCAGCAGAAAATTATAAAAATGAGGTATATAAAATAAGGCCATAATAATAACCTGGCTATAAATGGCTCTAGTCAACAACTTCTTCAGATAACCCACTATTATTGTGGACTGCTGGACTGTGCTGATAATAATTGAATGACAATAGAATACCCATCTTTGACCGGACTAAACAAAAAAAGGGGGATACAAAGGAAGAAGCATTCTGTGTTTGCGTAAACAGTACAATTAGGATAAATATGCAGTACTTTTGCTTAATTCTATGAAAAGAAAGATTTGCACTAATAGTGTTTGGCCAGGATATCCTGTCTGCTTCTTGTACAGGATAACCACTAGGAAGATAACAATGTAAAAAGTATTAATTATTGAAACTGTACTATAATTCAGCTTTGAAAAAACAAGATAGGTATACAGCTACATTCTCTTAATTCATTGAATAGAGGGATCTGCTCAAGTAGTATGTGTAGATGAAGTATCATGTCTGCACCTTGTGTAAGAAAAAGCCACTACGAAAACAATGTGCAATGTACTAATTGTTGAATCTGTCCTACTAATTTGATTTGAAACTGTCTCTTGCTATTTGTTCTTCAATAAAATAAAATAAAAAATAATAAACTTAAAAAGATAAATAAAATATACCAACAAAAAATGTGGAAGAAATACCCAAAAAAGAGACAGCTTTCATTCCTCCAGTCAGGTCGGCAGAAAGGGTTCCAGGAAGTACTTGGGTGCGGTGCTGACAACATGCACAGCCTCCAGGCACACAAGCGCAGGGCAGCGAGCGTGAGCAGGTCCAGGTGAGCTTCCTAAATGACACCCGCAAAAGCTGTGTCACGAAATGACACTCGGCAGAAGAAAGATCACCTGGCTCTGCAAGGCGCCCGCCAGGCCAGGCTTCCCGAGGCAGCCGCTCGCGCGGGCCATGCGGGCCCCAGAGGCCGGGGGCGCCCACTGGCAGAGAGGCTGAGCAGGCTCCGAGGTCAGCAGCGCCCTGGGCCTGAATGTCTCCTTTTTGATCGAGTCAGTGGACGGAGAGAGGAGACCCTGGTTCTCGGGTCGCAGCAGGTGACAGGGACAACCCGCTAGGAAGGCTCGCGCATGGGAGCTGTCCACAGGAGACCGCGCTGGAGCACCGGGCGCTTGCAGAGGTCCGGAAAGACAGGATCGAAAGCCCCCCCGCCCGGTCGGCCGTGGCAGAGGTGGCGGGGACAGCAGGGCCGGGGTGGCCGGCAGGCGTCCAGGCAGGACGGACAACGCGGCCTCCGCGGAGGGACAGCCACGGAACACCGGCCCTGCTCCTGCACCCAGTCAGGGCCTCAGAAGACTGGGGGTGGGCACAGGCGGCCGCTGGGCCGGACAGGACGCCCACGAGAGGCGGGTGACGCCGGGCCGGTTCTGGTGCCCGTTCTGGAGCCTGCACAGACTAATTTCCAGTGCTAACTTCAGAGCACCTGGCGGGTATGCATTAGAGCCTAGGGAAGGGTACTCGAGCTTTTCTCCCCCATTCTTTGAACTTTTCTGTAAATCTAAAATTATTCCAAACTTTTTCATTATTTAAATTTTTTGAAGATGAAAACATACTAACTCCATAAAGGTTGTATGTGCATGTGTGCACGCACGTGTGTGTGCGCGGGTGTTTGACGGATCCTGTCCTTCATGCTAACAATGCAGAAATGAATAGTCTTTGGATTTTCATCCACTCAGCCCAGGTCCTCGCCGATTTTCAATCATCCACAGCTCGGCAGCCCTTCCTGTCCATCTGTTGAACTAACTCAGCAGTGCAGAACTGCTAGCCCGAGCTGCCTGAACCATTTTGTTTCAGTTGCTTCCCACACACTAAATTAACAACTCTTAAAGTAATGAGTGTCTAACGGAAGAAGAAAATGGAAGAGCACCTCAAATCACCAACAGCCTAAGCAATGCGTCCGGTCCAGGCGTCGTAATGCTTGCTACTAGATGTATAAAAGAAGACATCACGATGACGGAGGCTTCTGTACCTAGAACTCTGAATTTGCTTTTTCTCTTACTTGCATGCTAGCTGGTTGAAGTACAACTACTAAGAGAAAACTCCTGTGCCATCTTACCAGCACTGAGGACCCGACCCAGGGTCCTGTGAGACCTTGCGGTATTCTGCTGCTCAGCCACAGCCCAAGTCCCACTGCCTCCGGGCTTTTAAACACAAGAGGGGCCCGCTCTCCTGCACTCTGACGGACCCTGCAAAACTCTGCACTAGCCTGTAGTTAAGTCTAAGGGCTTCTACCGGGGTGTAGGGACAGTTGCGCTCCTTAGGTTCAATTTAGCCAGAGCCAGCGCAGCAGCCTGCGTGCCTGCCTGGCAAGCACAAGGACCTGGGTTCGACCCCCAGTACCACATGCCTTGCTTGTACCAAGTACCAAGCCAGCCACTAAAACCAGGCTTGGTGGCACTCGCCTATAATCCCAGCACTGGGTAGGCTGAGATAGCAGGATCACTGTGAGTCTGAGCTGCCCAGTGAGACCCTATACCAAATAAATAAATAAAATAAAAATTTTTTAAATGGGGAAAATAGCTGAAAATGGTGGTCTTCCTCAGCCTCCAATGCCCAGCATGCTCTGTGTGGTCCCAACAGTGAGGGTACATGCACTGTGGGGTCCACACTGCCCTCTGCCTAGGCACCCTGCTTTGCTAACGAGATGCTGACGCTGCTTTGGTGTGATTCTGATCCTTGGTGAGGAGTCTCTCCATCCATACCCTTGCTTGGCTCACTTGCACCCCTTCCTGCCTACTTTCCACGCCATCCAGCAACACATGCTTTCCTTGGAAGCTTTGTGTTCATTACAAGGTCTTGTCCCTGCTCGTGAAGGCGCTACTTCTCAGAAGCACGATCACTGAGCTATTATGCAGCCTCAAAGGGGGACAGTCACCCTGAACACACCCTGTGTCCCTGCTGCCTTGCTTCTCTCTCCTACCACAGAAGGCTAAGACCCTGGCCCACCATCACATCTGGCACTCGATGACTGCTCAATTTACACATATAGAAACAAGAATGAATAAACGAATGAGTGAACAACAGAGAATAGAGAGGCTGTACAGTATATCTGCCAATGCAGAGCTGTACAGATAATTAAAGTTCTTTTTACTATCATGATCATCTTAAAGCATATTTAGATTATTCAGCATCTAGCTCTAATAGGAACTTTTTTTTTTCTGCAGAACCAAGGATTGAACTCAGGCCCTTGCACTTGTCAGGCAACTGCATACTGAGCTATCTCCCCGGCCCACTAATGGGAATTTTATACACATTGTTGCACTTAATTTTATTTACATCACTTAAAACATATTATTTATGCTTTACAGATGAGGAACCTGGGCCTTAGAAAACTTATTTGTCAAAGACTTTCACTTGCCCTTGAGCTAAGGCTTAATTTTTTAGTAAGTGTTTTATTCTTTAGTTGGCAAATACAAGCTGTACACATTTATTATGTGCACCGTGGTGCCTTGGTCCACGCATACATCTGGGATGGTTCGGTCAGCACACACTATCCACACTGCCTCACGCAGTTTTTTTGTGAAAGCGCTTAAAATCTGCTTTCTTAGCAATTTTATTTTCATAAGCCAATCGTCGTGTCTCATGATGCCTAAGTCCCCTAACTGGGTCCACACTCCACTCCATCTTCTCCCTCGGCTTGGCCTCCTATCCATGCTCTGTCGTCTCAGTTAAAAATATAGGATTTAGCAGCTTGACCAGAGGTGCTATCTGTTTGCTCTCTGTCTGTCTGTCTGTCTGTCTGTCTGTCTGTCTGTCTGGTGTCTAAGAACTCTTAAATAGAAAGCACAAGACTGCTATAATGGCCCTGTGACACCAACAAAAACAGGGACTTCTTCTGTCTGTCCCTGTCACTGTTCTGGAAAGTTGTCACTCTCAGACAGTGGCTGCCCTATGTATATTCTGTCAGCATTCAACACAAGGAAGAGGTTATAACATGGCTTTAGAGCCCCAGAAAACCCCTCGGGCCACCCTCAGAGTGGCGGTGGCTTTGCTGTCATTGTCCCTGCCATCCAGAGAACACTTCCCACCTTCCCACAAGGAAATACCCAGAACCATGGAAAGCAACCCATGGGCAGGAGAACAGCAGCCAGAAAGACAGCCAAACTCAGGGCCAGGCCCCCCAAAGAGAAGCAGGAACTCAGTGCAACCAGGGGCAGGGCATCAGGACTCGGCAGCCCACTGTGCTGGCCCCGCTGTGGGCTGGACCTTGCATTTCTGCGCATCTGGACACTACTTATGGGCTGCAAGCTATAGTTCATGTCTCTCAAGGGCCAAAGGTGCTTCCGTGGCTCAGAGGTAATTGTTCATGTGGAGGGACACCGAACACCCAGACCTCTCCAGAGCACAGCTCTGAAGAGGCAGCTGAGAAAACATTATGTCCACCGTGTGGTGCTGTTAGGAAGAAAGGAAACCTCTTGCTGTCTGCCAGCAACATGCCACTCTCTCCTCCGGACCCCCTGAGGGTCAAACCGTCAACGTGCAGCTCCGGCCAATGCAGTGACAGAAATGGTCACCTCTACTTGGTTATACAACCTAAGTGTACTTGGGCACTTTAATTTGGCCACTTATAGGCCACTTCTCCTTGTTGGTTTATATTTTTATTTGCATTCTTCCCTAGCTCAAGATGCATAACTCGTACAAATTAAGTGGGTTGTCTAGTTTGCTGCTTTTGCATATTTTTAATAAAAAGAAAAACTTTACTGTGGTGATTTTAGACAGGCCCACAAATACTTCGAGAGGCTCCTTTCCAAGGCTGAAGTCTAGTTCCTCTCCCTTGAGTGTGAGGTGAACTACAGAAAAGAGGGCATGTGGCTGAGGGCTCAGGTCACAAAAGGCACTGGTGACAGAGACCGTGATTCTTTCTCTCCCTCTCTCTCTCCCTCCCTCCTCCCTACCTCTTCCCTCCCTCCCTCTCTCCATCTGTCTCCCTCACTGCCTCCCTCCCTCTCTCCCTCATTGTCTCCCTCCCTCCCCATCTCCCTCCAGTCTGTCTGTCTCTCTCTCTCTCTCTCTCTCTGTCCCCCACTCTCTCACCACCCACTCTGGGAAAACCAGCTGCCACATGACAAGAACACTCAGGACACTGTGGTGAGACCAGGCAGTAAGGAGCTGAGCCTGTGTTGGCCACCAAGGGAGGGCTATAGCAGATCTGTGAGCCCAGCTCAGTCTGAGATGCTGCCACCTTGCGAGCGACTGAGCCCAAAACACCCAGTGAAGCTGTTCCCAAATTTGTAATGCACAGAAATTATAAAATAAAAAACATTTGTTCTTTCAAGATGCTAAGTTTTGGGCTGGCAAGATAGCTCAGTGGTCTAAAGCATCTGCTTGGGCAAGCTTAGGCAAGCACAGGGACCGAGGTTCAATCCCTGGCAACATGTGCCATGCCGGCTCCAACCCCAGGGCGGGCTGAGCAGGCCACAAAAAAAAAAAAAGAAAGAAAGAAAGAAGCCGGGCATGGTGGCACATGCCTGTAATCCCAGCACTCGGGAGGCTGAGGCAGCAGGATTGTTGTGAGTTCGAGACCTGCCTGAGCTACAAAGTGAGCTTAAGGCCAGCCTGAACTGCATAGTAAGACCCTGTCTCAAAAAGACAAAAAAGAAAGAAAGAAAGAAAAGAAAAGCATGCTAAGTTTCATGGTAATTTATTACACAGGAATGTATAGCTTATTCCATTACATGTATTTTAATCTTTTATTTATTTGGTACAGGGTCTCACTATACAGCTCAGACTCCTAGTGATCCTATCTCAAACTCACCAGTGCTGGGATTACAGGTGTGTGCCACCACGCCCAGTTTCAGGGGCTGGATGGCACACCCAAGGCTCTGGGACCAGCATGGCATGTGGCACTGGGGATCAAAGCTGGGTTCCTGCGCTTGCCAGGCTGGTGCTTAGGTGTCCAAGCTACCTCCCAAGCCCAAAGAAGTATTTTAGATAATGAACATATCACCAGCAGACCACCCTTTAATGGCCTCCATCCTTGCTTGTTCGCTTCTGTGAGGAAGTGCTTTATGCAATTGTTACCACAAGACAAATGCAACTGTAGTTCCTGTCACTGTCTCATATTTCGTCGTAAGCTTTTCCTTGTGATTATGTCTTTAGAGTTAATATTTTAATGGCTGAATAATATTTGATTGTATGAATATATAACTTTTAAACTATTTCATAATGGTGAATACTTCAATAGTTTTCATTATTTCTACTAAAGACTTTATTGCATTGACTATCTTTGAATATACAGCTTTTCTCTTCTCTTATCTTACTGCCCAAAGATATATGAGCTATATCTGAATTATTGTCGGGGAGTATAAACATCCCTTAATTGTTTTCTCATGCTGGGATGAAGTACCTGACACGCATAGGCCAATGCGTAGAGGTTTCAGTCCACGTCAGCTGGTGGCAAGGCAGGGTGGTGCGGCAGGGTGGTGCGGCAGGGTGGTGCGGCAGGGTGGGGACAGCTCTTGGCCGGCCGACAGGAGGCAACCAGACACCTTTCTTTTTCCTCTTTTTATTTGACCCAGGCTGCAAGCCCATTGGTCAGTGCCACCCACACCCGGTCTTCCCTGTCAGTGACACCATCGCATGGGTGCTAATCCGGTGGATGGTCCCGTCTAACACCACATACCGCAGTGGCCCCACCACTCCACAAAGCCCCACCTCCGCGCACGAGGCTGGGCGGGGACCCCTAAACACAGGACGTGCCAGAGCTCTTTGTAGCTCTCCCACACGGCATGCTGTTTACTTTTCAGACGGTACTTTGCCATCAGTGAACAAGTGCACCGTCCATACCACGACAAGAGCCATCCTACAATGTTTAAAGTTGTGGTAGGAGATTCAAAATCACATCTCCAGGTTGCTTTCATTGGAATTTCTTTGTCTCCTATGAAGGTTATATGGTTTTAAAATTTGTTTTAACTTTTATAAATTGTTCTATCCTTTATGATTATCCTATTTTATAAGGTCCAATTTTTCTTATAAATTTGAATATAAAATTATAGATTTGAAATATTAACCTTGTATAACATTTGATTAAAAAATTTAAGCCAGTTGTCCATTTATATTAATTTGCTTTTTTCATTACATAAAATTCATCATTTATATTCAAATATATCAATATTAGCATCCTTTCTTCTGTCACTGCTATTATTAAAAAGCTGAGTTTTCATTCTTCCTCCGAACTATTTTCTTCTACTTTTCTAGAATTTACAGGGAAGTACCATAGTTTCATTTTTGGAAGCACTCCATTTTATTTCAGGCGAAACGCGAGACCGAGCAAGCAGAAGCGTGGCTCCGCCCTCCGCAGAGGAGAAGCCCGGAGCACTCAGGAAGGTCTCTTTTCAGGGTTAAGTTGCCTGGAATGTCTGCGGTCATCCAGACAGCTGCCGATGAACAATAAAAAGTTAACAACAAAATCTGCAGCAAAATGATAGCAGATTGTTACGGGAAAGACAAGGAAAATAGGAGGCTCTAATTCTAACGACCTTCAATTGTTCTTCTCTTGTTTTTAATATAACAAGTTCATAAATGACTGATATTTACGTCTGTCTTCCGCGTGAGAGCTGGAAAAGACGAGGCCCAAGGGCCAGGCCGGGGCCGCCAACCACGCGGAAGGCGGGCTCTGGCCGCGCGCGAATACAACGCCGACGCACAGCTTCCCGGCAGAGCACTCGCGCAGGGGCACTCGCGGGCCGCTCGCATCGATCCCTAAGCTTACAGAGTCCATGACCTCGCCTGCAGTGTGCTTTTTAATCATTCACTCTATTTCAGGATCCATTAAATTTTCAGCACTGACATAAACTTTGTAAACACTTAGTTACCTCCAATGTCTTAGAATAATACTGCATTATTGATTCAACCTGGGTGTCCATTGCCACTTGACAAATCCAGTAACACGAAGGCTCCACCTCCCACGACAAGCTCCTCCCCTCCTGCTAGGATGCTTTAGTCCTGGCAGACTTGCTGGACAGCTGGACGCCGCCTCCTGCTGGGGCTCACGTGGTCCCCTAGCCCACAGATTCGCTGTGGGGCCTTTCCAGTGAAGTGTAAGCACAGAGGACAGCCCCGGTTAAGTAGCAATTGAATCAATTTTAAGAATACAACAGGACAGCAACAATATTCCCCACAACACGGGAAGATACAGCTTCCTAAGAATGGGTTGCCAGAGGAAACGCAAAATGCTTCTATATTTGACTTGTAGAATGAGAATAAAAATGTATGCTAAATAGTGCATGGGACATACAATAAAACAGTATTTGTTTTTTATTTGAAATTCAAGTTCAGCTTGGCATCTTACATTTTCCTTTGCTAAATCTGGCAACTCTACTTAAAAGCAAATGGTAATGCCTCACCTAACGTGAAATGCAGACAATGCAGCCCAGTGGGCTCCAAGCCCAGCTGCGCAGCAGGATTACCTGGGCCAGCCTGGGCTGTAAGCAGATAGATCAGTCTTCGAGTGCAGCCCACGCCTTCTGTTAGCTCCCAAGGGATTCTAGGAGGGCTCAGGAGTTCCTATGCTAGTACAATCTGGGGCATATCTAGGCAGCATCAGGGCTGTCTCAGGACCTACTGGCAGAGAAAAGAACGCATTCTGTACCTTTTTAAAAAGCATATTCAACAGTCTAATATAACTGTATTAAAAAAGGAAGAAATTTTGTTCATATTATAAACTACAAAAACAATAAAAGGCAACTGAGTGACTCTGACCTGGAGGACTCGAAGAGACAACAAAAGAGAGGGTCCAGGGTGCAGGACGATTCCCGCTGGGACAGAGCCGCTGGGAGTGGAGAGGGTCAGGAGCCAGGAAGCAGAGAGGGCCTCACATGCTCCCGCCAGCCAGACCCTCCATGCTGCACCCAGGACTGTCCTGTCAGGCAGCTTGCACCACCCAGAGTGATTGTCCCATGCTGACTCACAAGACAGTCATGCATGGACCACTACAGGGTCTGAGCCGCCCATGCAGCAAGATGTACACGTTACAGCTCCATCGTGAAGGTGTGATAGACAGTGTCTCAGACTAGAGGAAAGTGCAGACCAGAGTTTCGGAGGGCAGAGAGCAAGCATTAAGACCTCAGGCCAAGGGGTCAGCCAGAGTCACTGAACAGGAGCCCACAGACACATGCCTGGTGGTGTAGCCCCAGCAGGCCTGCTGGTGACACAGGCATGAATGTTTGGCCAGACACGGGAGAAAGGTGTAGGGAAAGCCAACCTGCAAGTCGCTTTCCAAGGTATACCAGCCACTGCCCAGTACTGGCAGCGACCTGAAATGAGTCTGAACCTGGGAAGGCACAGCCAGTAGCTGTGGAGCCCTAGGGAGTCGAGTAAGCTCTCGTGCTCTGGAGTAGCCTACTGGAAGACAATGTTTATTGTAGGAATGTGTAAGCAGCCCTTTAAGGCCAAGGTGCATGGAAAGAGGGACGTGTCTCCAGGTGTCACTGCCCTCTCCCTGCCTGTGATCTCCTTGGGGTCTGACCCGCTCACAGGAGGTGGGGCACCCTGCAGGGAACCATGCCCTGAAGGGCGAGGGTCAGTGAGCACCTGCCTCTCTGATAAGATTAAGAAATCTCATAGAGGGATGGGGAAACAGCTCAGTAGAATAAGTGCTTGCCTGGCAAGCACAAGGGCCTGAGTTCAATCCCCGGTTCCACCAAAAAAAAAAAAAAAAAAAAAAAAAAAAAAAAAAAATTCCTCCTCCTTGCTCACTTTGTGGCAATCCAAACACAGAATATTTTGGATTTCTTTCCTATTTATGTGGGTCTGAGGCTTATGTTCACCAGCTGTGTGGCCACAACAAGTTGGCATTCTCAAGCCCCCAGTGTACCCTTCCTATACAATGAGCCCATTAGTGTCTGTGCCACAGGTTGTGAAGATGGACACAGGTCATACGGAAACAGCCTTAGCACCATGCCTGACACAGCCTGAGAGCCTAAACGTTGTTACTGGATCACCACTCAGCTCAGCCAGAGGCCTGGAAGGTTCTTGACTCAGACTCACACACTGCATAATAGGTTCACGCTGGCCGTTACAGCTCCAGAACAGTGCCTATCACTTGAAGTCACCTGGTGCCTCAAGAACTACCAAAAAGAAGTCATAAACATCCCCCAGTCCTGACTACACAATAATAAGGGTCACATTTTCTATATCCCCCTTCGTCTTCATTTTCTGTCCTAGGTCTATATTTCACTGAAATTCCTATTCTCCTAATAAAATAACATCATGTTTTTATGTTCTTCCCAATGCAAAAAGCCAAAAACCACTCCAACCCATCCCCAAAAGGCATAAAGGTAAACCTAAAGCCACATGGCACTGGAATTAGAGTCAGCTTCTTGTTGTGCTATGTAATTCCCCAATATCATAAATGGTTTCTCTGTGATACACTAGTTAGTGACTTGGGTGCAGCAAGTCATTAGAGGTCCACGGAAGCCCATCCTGCTTTCAAATGGGTGTCATGGAATTTGGCCACACAAACCTACCCTTGCCAGAACCATTCTTTATCCCGCAGGCTGCCTGTGGAAACTGCCTGCCTAAAACCCCACAGGACAGGAGCCTCAGTACACAGGGACCACCCCAGATCCACACCCACACTATCCCACCTGAATTTATAGCTATAATCTGTTCTACCCATCAACAAAGATCCTGACCTTGTTTCTCAAAGGACACTAGAAAATCTTAAATTGGATTCCGAGCTTCCAATTTGCAAAGTTGAATGTAACAAATGAAATTCACAAGGGAAACTGTAGGCTTCATTTCAACTAATGAGAAAGGTGTGAATTTCCATTTTCCTCAAGGAGGAGACTTAGAACTTCACATAAATGTCACCATATATTAAACAACCAGCCAGGAAGTGTTATGTTCATATAAACTACATCATACATATGACTCAGATATGTGTTTGTTATCTTGATGTCTTGGTCCTGAGGTCCCTGGCTCACCCTGTCTTTTACTATTAAAGTACAATGATTCATGCAATCACAGCACTAAGAGGCCAGCAGTCCCTGGTACTGGGAACTGGCCAGGGGTGGTCATCGAGGCTGTATGCCACACACTGCCGACCTGGTCCTCTTCTTCGGACCATAAACAACTCTGGAACATTACCATCAGACAAGGCCACCCTGGAACCATGACAGACTAAGACAAAAATAAGACTATGCTGTGTGTGAAACCACAAACTAAAAAGCAATGCTGTGCTTCCCACAAAATATGAAACAGCCCCTTCTCTTGGCCAGACTGGGTGATCTCTGTGTCACTACCAGTGACTTCCTGGGTCTCGCCCTGAGCAGTCCTCCTGTGGATAAGACAGTTAAGATATCCAACCACAGAATCATCCGCACTTTCTTGTCATGACACACAGGCTTTCGGTGATCCTGAGGAAAAACATGACGGGACTTAGAAAAACAGACAGAGATGAAGGCTGAGGTCCAGCAGACTGGCTGCTTTCTAGATGGGAAAGGAGGACTGGGGATCCTCTGTAGGGGCATTATTTACACTCTTACTAAGTTAGCACCCTGAGACAGGGTTGCCTAGAAACTAATGACTAGAATTGTCTCAGGAAAGATTTTTTCTCAGGACTGAAGTATTTCCAGCTTCTGACTCCCTACACTTTCTAACAGCAACCCATCAGGACAAAGTTTTTACTTGTTAAAACTTCTTTCAAATCATCCAACACAAGCCTAGTTCCAGAAGTCCTTTGGAGAGCCACCTCACCAACCATCCACGCTCTCACACAGTGGACACAACCTATCCAACCACATACGCTCCTGCAGTCTGTAGCTAAAGGCACCATGTCCTGTAGGCATAAATATCGGTATTTCCTGATGAATCTGAGGGGAAGGGACCTATCCAGTTTCTGGAGCTGCCCCAATCCTGCTTTGCAGTCATTCTTGGATCCTAACCAGCCCTCTTGGTTCCACTTAGAAGTTTTAAGATCACCATCTTTTACTCCCTTTCTACAGAATACCACAAATACAAAGCTGGAAACAAAATAACTATTTTTATTATAATTTGAAAGAGAGCACAAACCACTTAAGTTGAAGTATCTTGACCAGCCTCAGAACACATGCCTGTAATTCTACTCAGGAGGCTCAGGCAGGAGGGTCCCAAGTTTGAAGCCAACTTGGACAACCTGGCCAGATCATTCCTCAAAATATGAAATGAAAAAGGAGAGAAGGTAGTTGAGAATATAGCTCTGTGCAAGACCCAGGGTTCAAGTACAGAGATGATAGACAGACAGACAGAGAGAGAGAGATTGCCTGTCCTCCCATCCGCCTTTCTATCCTCTGAACTCCCAGGCCCCAGACTGTCTTCTCTCCCACTCTAGGAGTGTCCCCTCTAGTTTATTTGTAGAACCCCCAAACTCAGGCTGCCTTTGTCTTGCTAGACAATTTTATGTTCGTATAAACCTCAACATACACAAATCACTCAAATATGTGTTTGTTGTCTTTAGGTCTCAGAAGGGGATGGGCTGAGCTGGTAATACTGGGAACTCTATTATGCAAATCATTTTTTTTAGTGTTCTGCCCTAAGCAGACCTGTAGCAGTTGGTTTTGGAATTAGATGGGCGACCAAGCAGGGAGATTATTGTGTTTATAAAATCAACCCAAGGAGTCACTCAAACTTTTTAAACAAAAGGAAATATACTTTCTGAGTGCGATTCTGCTTTAATTCTCCTAATATGGTAGCTTTCAAACTTTCTGGCTGAGAATCTCAATAAGAAATACATCTACTTTACAACCCAGAACCTACATACACATAACCATAAGAGTACATAAATAGAAATCTGCTACTCTTATCAAAATATTGTTTAAAATTTTTACTTCACGTTTGAAAAGAAAAAATATTCTAGGTGGCTTCAACCTTCCACTACATTGATTTCAAGACCTACTAATGAATCTCAAACTCTAGCTCAAAGACAATCTCTAAAACCAATCACCACTTAAAATGACAAAATTTTATTTCCATTATAACTAGAGAGATCTTATTTAAATCTTATACCTATACACACAAATATCCTCTGTGAGATGTCATCTGGTCCATGGAAGGTTCCAGAGTCAAAAGAGTAATTCAAGAGAAGGAGAGAGAGAGACAAAGACAGAGACACAGAGAGAGGCAGAAAGACAGAGACTGAGAGAGAAGAGAGGAAAGAGAGGCAGAGAGAGAGAGACAGAGATAGAGAAGAGGGGAGAGAGAGTGTATCAGCTCTTCTTTGCAGGTTTCAACAAACAGCTTGGACTCACTTAACTGTGGAGACACTCAAAATAGGGCCTAGACTCGTATGGCAACCAGCTCATTTCACAGAGTTCCTTTTGGGAAAGCAACTTGCTGAAACCAGCCAAAAGTGTGGCAAGCCGAGGCCAGAGGACCAGCAACTCCAGGCGAGTGTTACTACAGTGGCCTCCAGGGATGGAAGGAAGCCGGTGACCCAGGGGGTCCTGGGAAGTACAGCAGGAGAATGCAGTTGGGCAAAACAAAGAATAACGGGACCACAGCGACAGCTAACACAGTTCTAGGGAGCCAGAGTCCCAAGGGAGGAGGAAGCCCAGAAAAAGAAATCAGTGGGGAGGCAGCAGGTCGAAAATGCGCAAAGTGGTGCTCACCTGGCGCCAGAAGCAAGGCCTGCGGGACCCACAGGAAATGAACCAGCACCTTGTCGGTGCGGGCACCTCCCGACCCTCAGCAGCTCTCCTCCAGCCAAAATCTACTTGTGCCCTTGAAGACCCCTAGTGTTTTTGCAGGGCGAAGCCTCCTTTCCAAGCAGGCAAAAGACAAACTACGACACATTCCCTTCAGTAGGTCCAGGTTGCTGCAGCCGCTGGCAGCAGTGACGAGGATAACAGGGTTTTTAGCCAGAACCCGAGGCAGAACCACATCTTACCTAGCTACTTTTCAAGTCTTTCCCCACTATTCATACATCTTCTCAAATAGAGGTAAGTGTGCCTTCATTATCTTTCCCTGAAGCTAAATTTATTTTTACTGATTTTTAGGCTCAAGACAGTCTTGCTGGTGTGTTTGTACCAGGGTGTTTATTTTCAGAGGTCTAACCACAATAAATGAAAAATATTTCCTTTCAGTAGAAAGGAAAATATTATACTTAGATACTTAGAAATACAACTGGTTATTTTATAAAACATTAACTCACAGATATAATTATTATGAGTTGCTGGCTGTAATTTTCTGAGTGTTTCTCATTTAAAGACTTGAAGTAATATTCATGACATGAACTATACTTCAAACTGAATATAGAATAAAAGTGGATTTAAATAACCAGAGTGAACTGCATATCTAAGCAATATATGCAAATCGGTTCAACTATTTTATGAAGGGAAAGCACCACAATAAAAATAATAAAGCTACTGGTTTTTTGAGTACCTATTTTATTTCAAGTGCTGTGATGGACATTTCATATGTGTTTTCTTATTTAATGCTCACAGTAATCCCAGGAAGCAGGTACTGTTCACCTTATTTTGTAGACAGTTGGTCCCCTTTCTATATTATAACAAATGCCTGACACAATGAACTTGTAAAGAGAAACAGCTTGGGGTACAGCTCAGCACTGAAGCACTAGCTGCACCAACCCTAGTACCAGAGAACAGAGAGAAAGAGACCTGGCTCTATCACAAGATCCACAGCTGGTTTGCCTGGCTGCTGTGGGCCTGTGGTGAGGCAGGATGCCATGGCCCACATGAGGCAGAGCAAAACTTCCCCCTCAAGGCCAGGAAGCACAGGAGAGAAGAGGAAAGGGGTCCATGGACCCTGTGAGGATGCCCCCCAAGACCTAAAGACTCCTAGGGTGCCACACACCCACAAGGCTCCACTGCCTGCTAAAGGCCCCTGGCAGTCACACCTTTAACACAAGGATCTTTGAGGGGATATATTTCCTGTACCAGAAAGCAAAGTGCAGGGAGGTAAAGGAATCTCAGAAAACACAGCTAGGAAGTGGGCAGACTGGAGCTGAAATTCATGTCTCTGAGCACAAGTCTGTTTGCTTTGTGTTCCCACACTGCCTCCTCCATCTCAAGCTGTGGGGGATGATTGACAGGTGCTTGCTCTGGCTTTGTTCAGTCAAATGTCCACATCTTTAGAACCTTCTAGATAATGTACAGGCCAAGGATCTGCTAATGAGTTATACTGCCAGGAAGTAACCAGACAGCAAACTCATAGGAAGCGTGACACAGACGCAGAGGGTTTCTTACTGGAGGGCTATGTGTGGACACACACTTTCTGTGGAGTTTAGTTTGGGCCATGGATTCAGGTGACTTGGGCTGCAAGATCCCAATGACTGTTTCATCAGCATAGGATCGGCTGTCCTCATTGAACACTGAGGGATGAGGAGGTCGTTCAGTAGAATAAGCACCTGATTAGCAAGTTCAGGGTCCTGAGTTCAATCCCCAGTACCACACACACACACACAAAAAAAAAAAAAAAAAAGAAAGAAAAACCTCATTGGACACAAAAATGCTGATTTTCAGCCCATGTGGTGGTGCACACTGACAGCTTCAGATGCTCCTGGAACAAAGTAGGAGTACAGAAAGTTAGAGCCCAGCCTGGGTGTTGGGAGCCATGGAAGCTAGGAAACTGACCAAATGTGTGGGGTGGGAGTAGGCCTTAGTGCCTAAAGCAAACAAGCTACCTCAGTCCTGAGATAAACGTCCTGTCTGGTTAAGTACAGCTACAAGGCAACCTTGTGTCACAAGTTACTAACTGCAAAAGTATAAATAAATGTGGGTTTTGTTGTGCATTGCATTAGTCTTGCCTATCAGTCAGACCAGTGACCACCTAGCTCAGCTTTCATCTTCTTGTCTATCTTTTCTCATTCCTGCTGCCATTTCTCTCCAGGTAGAACCAATCACAGCAATACCAACAGATCCCTACACCTGGGCACATTAGTGACAGAGGAGCCCTGTCTCAAAATTCTGGGGCTGTAGCACACGGAAAAGGCCCTGGGTTCAGTTCCTGTGCCATAAAATAAAATAAATGAAAGAACCATTGCAGATGTTCTGCTCAGGGTCCCTTCCAGCAGGACCTGCAATGGGCTCCACCCTGTGATGACTCACACCATTTCCCCTCATCCTCCTCCATTACCCTGAGCACTTGGGGAAGCCTTCTCCATTCTTCCCTAGAGACACCTCCCTACATTCAAATATGGACACTCAAGTGTACCCATCAGGGAATTAGGACCTTTGCCTTCACTAACAGGAGAGCAGACCCAAAGAAAACCACCAGCTCCAGCTGCCTTCTACAGCAAAGCCCAGTTTTCCTCAACAAGGCTGCAAACCAGAGCCCTGAAACAGGCAGGAAAGCACTGCATGCTTGGACCAGAAAGATCCCAGACTATAAATTCAGTTGGAAAAGTACAACACTCCCAATGTGAAGGAGCTGGCTTTCCCCTGTACATGGGATTTGGAATGGATACTGTCTTCTCCCTATATGAGATGAGTGAAATATTCATGATTTCTTACACTAATAAGAAATTAGTAAACAAAATTGGGGGGGAGGGTGACAAAATACAGACCAACATAAATTTAACATAAACAGGACAATAAGCAGTCATGAAAGAAATTTTGATGGTACAACTTTTATTAGCTTGATGTGCTGACTGAGAAAAAGGAATAGCATGAAATTTTTTAAAAGTGACTTTTTAAGGAAGAATAATTTGTTTGCATGAAATATGATTACATACCCTCATAAATGCTTATTGAATTTATTGCTCTGTAACCAGAACCAATGGGAGCTGCCACAGCAGGGCATCGGATTCTGAATTGCAGAGCAAGCCAAGATGTGGCCGGGGCACAGCAGCACCCACCGCTGGCCTGGACACATTGAACAGTGGAAATCTGCTGAGTTTTCAGGACATGCTCTAATGAGGTTCAATCTTTTTTTAAGAAAAAAATAATCACAACTCAGATTGGGGCCAAGCCCTCCCAAAAAGAATATTTCAAATATGCCAGTCAGCATCACCTGAGGTCTACTTGCTGTCCCCTCCTGGGTCTGCCCACTATTATTTGAGGCTGAATTCATCTATGAATGTCATTTCAACAGGCTTCATTTAAATATGGCCAGAAGGCTTTAGAACAAAGACAGGCAGCTGTCCACACCTGGGCTCCCACCCTCCTTCCTGCCCCTCCCACCCTTGGGGGTACTGGGACCACACCACACACACCCCAAACGGAAAGCTTGGAAACCAAGGCGAGCCCTTTCTGCACAGCAGGCGTGAAGAGGAGCGCAGAGGCAGGGGAAGAGGCCCTGTGCTGGGCGAGCTCCTGGTGCAGTAGTCAGATCTGCCAGTCATGCCTGCAGAAATCAGGAACTGGGACTTAGTGTCATCCAACCTAGTAGCGCAGCACCCAGCCTACAGTTTATCTTTTAGAATTGCTGGTCCATTGTCATTTAATTTTGACTCACTGATTCTTTTTTTCCCCCTGATTATACTGCATGATTCAGAATTTGCCATTTAAGACTAAAATAAAAATGCACATACCCACTGTGACATTCTACATTCACTTAGACGTTTCCCTATCCCTGCACGTATGCACATAAGGTCCTTGTGTTCCACTCATTGGTGAACAGCCACAATTTTAACATCTGATTTTCAGATGCAGGTGCCAAGTAAGGACCAGGCCGATGCCGATACTTAGACGTCAGTGGACATGGGGCCTGAGAAGGGCTTTCTGAGCCTTCCTTCAGTCCTCCTACGTCCTCTGTAGGGTCCGGACTCAGTGAACACTGTCCACCCTCTGTGGAAAGCTCTTTGCCAGCAGCTCACGTCTCCGTCTGGAGCTCTTGCAAACAGCTCAGATGTAACTGTGCTTCTGGATGCCAGGTTATGACTGTGTCTGCCAGAGAAAGTTGCTTTTGTCTTTTTGAAATAACACCGTGAAAGTATCCTTGCAGCATGAACCTGAGAAAGCTGAACACCCCATATAGTGTGCCAGAGGAAAGTTAACAAAAAATATCGCTGCATTTTATTCCACATTATTTTCCTAAGCCTTCTCGCTGTCCAGACCTTCCTGGCCTCTCAAGCCACGGGCAGCCCTGGCAGAGCTCAAGACAGATGGCAATGTAGAGTCCTGGCAACTGAGATGAATGTGCGCAGTATCAAGCACCCCGCATGCAGCCTAGGAGGCCCGCGGCGGCCTGATCCACCCCACGCTTCTGGAAGGGTCACTTGCTGAAATAATTTTCCAGTTAACAAGAAATCTACGCAACGTTTCATGCCTGTGTGTTCCAAAAGCCCCCTTGGAGGATGCTACATGATGCATTTTAATTTAGGTTTACACATTTCATTTTTAACATGAATGAACTATGCATAACAACACATTTCACAATGTGAAATGAAAAGCTCTTGATACAGTTCACCTACTGGAAGCTTTTAACTCTAAACGCAGAACAGATAAGGCAAAATAAATACAGCAAGCCTCCAACTCTTTTCCAACTTTCGGCAAGTGGGCATAGATTTACAGGATATTTGAAATACAGAGGACATGAGGAAGAGGAGGGCGCTGAAATGTCCCTGTGTGTTAATGAGCCCTTAATCTATCTGGAAGCCAAGGACCTTTACCGACATCACGGTGCATGAGGCACTGTCCTAAGCCTTGGTCATCTTGATGCACTTGCTGAAAAGCCAGCCTTTCACAATTAGCACAGATTCAAGCACTGTTTTGAGAGGCTTTCTGCCTGTGCGGTGTGAACGCCGACTCGAAGTCCCTCTGAAAACATAGTGGTAAGGTGAGTCTGGACATGACAAGTTCTAGTTGTTTGTGCTTCCACCTGTACTGTTTTATAGAATCCTGGTTGGTTAGCACAATTCTTTATAGAACAACTCTGGGAGCTATGCGGCCCCGCGAGACCACCTGCGCGCTCCAGCTGTGCCTCTGGCCAATGAGGCCTCAGACTCAGTGGTCCAGGGTTCGCCCACAGCCGTGCTGTGGAGAGGCGCTGCACCTGGCCTCTGCCCGCCATCATCAGCAAGACCCAGGCTCAGTGTTCTCCAGCACCCCGCCAACCCTCCCATTTCTCCAAGGACTAGGATGAGGTTGACTAACAACTTACAAAAACCTAGTAGTCCTTCCATTTCTTTTCCTTAGTGAGACCTATGAAATCTTTTTTCTGCCCCCCTAGGGTCAGCAGCTATCAGAAAATAATTGCACTATTTCTCCCCACTTCATTAGGCTGAAAGTTAAAGGGCCTGCAAACAAGGCTGAAAAAGTGCTCTCTACTTTCACTCTTGAAGACCCAATGCCAGTGAATCCTCAAAGTCTTCTCCAGCCACCACACAGCACACCTGGGCTACCTTGGACATTAACATCAGTATCACCTCTCTTCCTAACCTAGTGTCTGAGAGTCAAACCAAAAAATAAACATGGAGCTCAAAATATTGACTTCACAGTCAAGTAAGTTTCCTATGCCCACCCTTGTTCTTCCGTAGGCAGACTCACCTATACACTCAGGCAACCCTGGACCAGAATGAAGGGAGATGCACATGACGGCAGAGAAGCCTCACGCAGAGCTCTTGTTGGTGTGGACAAGCCAGCTCCAGGAAGGAGCAAGGATGTGTACTGCACCTGCCCATGGCCACCCTCCCCCTTCACAAAGCCCTCCACAAAGGGCAGTGAATAAAGGGGAGGTGGCCTGCAGCGTACTCCGTGGAGCTCTCCTCAAGACAGCGGACTGCAGGGAAATGTGTATTCCCAATCTTCATTTTGTGTGAAATTTCTGAATGCTACATTCTGTCTTTTTAATATGGATTTTTAAAACTTCTTTAGAATACAAATCATGTTTGTGTGTGTTGTGTGTTTTTGCTTTTTGTTTTTCATTTATGTATTTGGCACAGGGTCTCACTACACAGCTTGGACTGGTACTGATGCTCCTCTTCAGCCTTCCCAGTGCTGGGATTCCAGGTGTGCGCCACCACACCCGGACTTGGTAGCTGGCTCAGCACACCCTGGGGCCAGGGCCAGCACGGCATGCGGGACCAGGGACCACACCCTGGCCCCTGCATTTGTCGAGCAGGCGCTTAGGGCTGACGAGAGAGTTCAGCGGTCTGAAGCAGCTACTTAGGCAAGCTTAGGCAGGCTCAGGAGACCACAGTTCAATTCCAGGCCCCACATGCTGTGCCAGCCCCACCCTGAGGGCAGGCTGAGCAGGCCAAAAAGAAAGCAGGCACATAGTCCACAGAGCTATCTCACCAGCCCTGGAAACCACGTTTTGATTGGCCTGTGTGCCTTGCTGGGACACATACAATAACAGTTAAAGATTGAGCGCTCGATAAATATTTGTCTTTTGGGTGTTTTGTTTTTATATTTTACAGTGCTGGGGAACCTGGTAGGCAAATTAGAACAATGGAATAAACCCCAGATCCATAAATACTTGTCTTTTAAATAATTAATAATAAGAGTAGGACTTACACGGGGATCTGCTCACATCTGTAAAAACAAGAAGGCTGAGAAATGCTAACCTTTTCAACCAGCAGGCTGTCAGCTTGGGTCTGGGTCTGAAGAGAATCTTCGTGTCCAAAACACCTCACCTAAAGCCACACAGCTTTACCTCCATCGCCAAACTCCTGTCTCTCGTGATTCAGAACACATCAACAGATGACCTTGAATGTAACTAAGTTCACTATCTTTACACTCAAACCTAAATGTATATCTTTCCTAAATGAAATAGCCATTGAAAATATCGCAAGATTTTATTGGAAGAAAGAAAAGGAAATATTGTCAAGCTCTTAAGAAATAAGAACTGGAAACAACAGCTTACACAAACCCAGGTGAGATAGATCCACACAAGTTGGTGGGTGAAAATCCTGTAAAAATACTGTTATCAGAAAGAAAAAAAACTGTATCTGTAGAAAGGCCAACCAGCACACCAAGCAAACTGTGAGTCTAAAATGCCTCAGTGTTGATTCACCATCTGCCAACATATTAAAACTGCAGCTCCAGACATAAAGGGAAGTACAGCAACCTAACGAGTATCGACACTGGGAGGTCAGGACATTCGAGCCCTGGGCCCCTCCACATGGTCCTGACGGTGCGGCGTCTTTCTGAACAGGCTGCAGGAGAAGCAGTGACACCATCGCCAGCCTTACTCAGTGCAGAGGTCGTGCGAAAATGTTCCTAGGCAAAGCAGGGTCGAGTGGGCTTTCCTGGATCTTCCCAGCCTAGAGACAGACAGCAGGCTGGATTCGTACAAAACCCAGAAACCTTCTTCCCTGAAATCTGTGACTTTTAACCCCACCAAACTGACACAAATGGGCAGGATACCATAGCTCCTTCGAAGAGTCACTGGCTTCCTAGGCAGACGCAGCCCCTGAGGCTCTCACCAAGATGGAGGGGATGAAGTAGAGGCAGAGATAGCTGGGGGCCTCCAAGAGGGGCTGCCCCAGCCACCCAGACCTGTTCACTATTAAAACTATTCCTTTGACCTAAAGAAGTTTTCTAAGATTTTATTTTCATTTAATATCATTTAAGTAGCAGTCAAGCAAGGTCCTGAGTACTTTACTACTCGAAACAAACATATTGGCTGGTACTCTTATTATCTACAAATAAGGACACTACCCTTGAGTGACCTGGATGAAGACAGGTCAGGTTCTCCTCAGAGGTGTGCACAGCTCAGAAACACCACGCCTGATCACCGCAGACCAATCTTACAGGCTTGTATCTGGTAATCTGAACAACTAATTTGAAGATAACAATATGCAACAGAACAACCAATGTTGAATTCCTATCATTTTGTTTAGTAAAATTCTGCACTATTTCAAAGTTTTTATATTATTTTAAAAACAGAAAAATTAAAATTAAATTAATTTTAAAAAATAAAAACATGTCAATTACCTGAAGTATGATAAGTGAAATATGAGAAATGGTTCAGATACCACGTATGCTTCTGCCTTACTATTCTGTCTATGTGAAATGATAGATATTATTGTTGCCATCAATATCATTACCAGAAAGAAAAATTCCATGTTCGAGAATATGGTTTGGAATAAATACAACTGGACAAATATCTTGGTTATCCGTGGCTGTGGGCTTGCTAAGCTCCTGAACTGTACATTTCGTTACTATCACTGAGGCAGGAGATTAGGGTGCGGCAGACTGCGTAGGAAAGTGGGGACGACATGCTGACGGCAGGGCTGCAGGACACACGCACAGAACAGAATGGAGAACGGAGGCCACTGTGGACAGGGCAGAGCGGACCCACTGCCAGCGTGCAGAGCACGAGATGCTGCCTCACAGCCGGCTCTTTCGTCTCTGGCGCGCTCCTCTTGCGCTCACTCGGCGCAGACCTACACTGCCAGCCTTTTCTACCTTTAGGAAACAAAAACTAGCTACTTTTGCACTTGCCTTGACCAGTTCTTTGGCAAGAACATGAAGAACCCAGTTACCTCCTCTTGAAGGAGACTCCAGCACCTCAAAGCATGGTAACATATTGAAATT
Organism: Ctenomys sociabilis; assembly: GCA_004027165.1. Taxonomy (NCBI): domain Eukaryota; kingdom Metazoa; phylum Chordata; class Mammalia; order Rodentia; family Ctenomyidae; genus Ctenomys; species Ctenomys sociabilis. The sequence goes on along the minus strand of PVKA01004079.1, from coordinate 53,811 downwards.
TTTATGTTTATTAAAATAGAAATTTCAACTTTCAGGCAAAGAACTACAAACTTAAGTTCCAAACTATAATCAATCAAAAAGAATAAAAATTCAAAAGAATTAAGAAAGAAATTATGAAAGCTAAAGAGAAGTCTCAGCAAGGTTGCTAGAAACAGAACTGATTTTTTAAGCCCACTCCTAATCAAAAATAGAAAATAACATACTCAGCCTAAAAAGGAACAGATAAAACTCTCATAGGGAATATTTTAAAATTTTAATCACAAGATGTAAAGGAAGACATGCAAATGCATGGGAGCGACCCACAGCAAAGATCACAGTTCTTTCAAAACTAATTTACAAAGAGTATAATCTCACGTAAAATTTCTCATTTGAAATTTTACGGCAGAACAAACGAACATAAATATCCAGGTTAACTTTGAAGAAGAGCAAAGCGGAGAAACTACTGTCAAATACTGACCCACAGCACAGGATCTTAGGGTTTAAAATTGTGCTGCTCACAAAAGAACCAATGCATGGAAAAGACGTGTATCGCAATCCAAGTCAAACACTCACACACGGCATTCACACACAGGAAGTGTCCACGGCACACACGTGCACATCGCGTGCGCGCGCGCACACACACACAGGCACACATATGATTTGTGATGGACAGGAGTACCACAGACCGAAGGGGAAAGGGACAATTTCATCAGAAGCCACGGGGACTTCAGCCCAGCTTGCCCAAGCTGAAATCTCCCACTCAGGGCCCACAAAATCCTACCGTGTGGTTCCTCCACTTTCTCTTATCCCTCCAAGTCAGCTTAACAGCTCTCTTCTTAAGGCAATCAGACTATTCTTTGGTTTTTAAAAATATCCTGGGCCAGACCTCGGGCTGTGGGTCAGGGAGGGAGAGCACCCCTGGCATAAAAAAAAAAAAAGCCCTGGTTCCATCCCCAGAGCTGAAAAGAAGAACTGAGGGCAGGCAAATAGTTCAGCAAATTACAAGCAGGCACAGGAGCTGGGGGTTCGATCCCCAGGCCTGCTGTCCCTGGGGTGCACTCAGACAAAAATTAGGACTGGGCGTGGGTGTGTAAGTGAGACCTGCCAGCCGTGGGACCCTGAATCGACCCAGAGTGCAGGCCCAGCATGGAACCCCTCAGCAGAACTCTTTGCAAAGAGGCTAGAGGCAAAGCCCAACCAGCTGATTCAGGAGCAGAACATCTTGCCAGTGTGACACAAAGGGTTCACCAGCAAGGCTGCAGCAGGAAGAAGTGGTCTCCAACTCACAACAATCCTCCTGCCTCAGCCTCCCGAGTGCTGGGATTACAGACATGTGCCACCATCCTGAGCTACAAAGTGAGCTTAAGGCCAGCCTGAACTGCATAGTGAGACTCTGTCTCAAAAAAAAAGACAAAAACGAAAAAAAAAAAAAAAAGGAAGAAGTGGAGCACAGCAGCCAGACCCAAGCCACACCCACCTGGGGGAGTCTGAGCTTCCTAGATCCAGACCCAGCAATAAGGTAATAACTCTATCTAAGCTCTGCACCAAACGTCAAAAATCAGTGGTACACAAAATGACAAAGAGAAGGAACAAAAAGCAGTCTCAGGCCCCGAGTCCACCCAGTACTAATGCATAAGACACTAGCACAGAGAAAATTAGAAATCACACACCTGAAATAATAGCGTTGGAAGTAAGGAAACAACTGCAGAAAGGTATAAAAGAAATCAAATCAGAAATAATTCTGAAATAAAAAATGTAGGGACAACTATAATCAAAGAAGTACTAAATGCTTCTAACAATACAATGATAAAAAATACAGCACAATATTCAAATGATGGAACACCTCAATAAGCAATATAGGAAAGAAATAGAATGTATGAAACAGATCCAAAGTGATAGACAGGAAATTAAAACCGCAATCACAAGCTGGCAAATCCATTTGAGTGAAAGTGAAAATAGGCTTTCTGACCTTAAAGACAAAATTGCAGCTAGTGAGAAAGTAAGCAAAGATCTCTTAAAAACAAGTAGGATGCAGGAAAAAATAATCCAACACCTGAAAGACGATGAAAAGATGAACAATGTGAGACTAATAGGCATCAATGAGAAGGAAGGAGTCAATACAAATGATATAAAAGGAATATAGGCAGAAGTAATAGCAGAAAGCTTCCTAAATGTGGGGTAACAATCTGACATTCAAGAAACCAAAGCATACAGAAATCCAAATAACATCAACCCAATTAAAACCACTCCCTGTAATAATGTCTGTAAGTATAATATCATGTATGCACCTTCTAGGATACCAAAACATGAAAACAGTTTGCAATGCATTAATTTATCAAATCCATCTTGTCAAGGTATCTTAAAACTGTCTCATTGATATTTGTACTTCAATAAAATAAAAATTTAAAAATAAATAAATAAATAAACCACTCCCAGACACATAATAATCAAGATCCTAGAAATTCAGCACAGGAATAGTATACTAAAAGCTGCTAAAGAAAAGAAACAGATCATGTTTAAAGGAAAACCCACCAGAATAACAGAAGATTTCTCTTCACAAACCATCAAGGCAAGAAAAACATGGAGCAAAGTACTTCAAGTCTTGCAAGAAAACAAATTCCAACACAGACTGATATATTCTGCAAAACTCTTTAAAATATAATGGAGAAGTAAAATACTTCCATGACAAAGAACAACTAAAGAATTTCATGATGACAAAACCAAGCCTACACAGACTACTAAACGATGTTCTAGAGGGAGCAAAATGATCACAACCCCATGAATGAAAATGGAAAGAACCCACTAAATAGGGCAAACAAGCAAGGAAATTAAGAGGTATACATTAGTAATCTTTCAGTTATTCTTTTGTATACAGCAGCAAAATATTTCCATCACCACACTCTACAAATGGACTTCTCTCGCACCCTATGGGTCAAGATTCCATACTTGTCTACAGGATGAATTTCAAGGAAATAGCTGTAGCTCAGTCCCACAAGTGACACCTGGCCACCAGTAAGTGTCATGGTCATTATCCATGTTCACAACACACTAGAACATTGTGCGATATCCTATCCCCAAACTGTCAGAAGTAATGGTCATTTATTTGTCACTCCAGCATTTATCTTATGTTGTATTCTTAATATTTCTTTACTATCATGAAAACTTTTTCTCAGTTCAATTGTTTTGAAACATTTAATTTTAAATTAATTAGTATTTAATTTCCTGAATATTGCTTAATCTTAATTTTTTGTTGCAAGATTTTTACTATATCTTTGAATTACAATTTATCTAAAAGATATTGTATGATATCTTCTTCTAGTTTTAGAAACCTTAAAAAGAATATTTCTTTTTTCTGTTGAGTTTATATCACTTCTTCCCTGTCCTTTATACACACATACACACATATATATCAAAAAATAAAAAATACGTGTATAACCCAGCATAAGATTGATACGGTTTCATAAAAATCTTCAATGACCTTTAAAATAAGGGTTCATCTAATATATTTTGTATAGTCCTGCATACACTTTGAGAGCTCTTCATTGTCTATCCAGGAGCATACTGCAACTTCTCTTGCCTTTTCAATTATATTCTTTGTTATATTTCCTATATGCTACGTCTGAGGGTATTAAAATATTTCAAGTTTGCATAACTAGATAATATTTTACTTTTAGTTTTCAAAGGTTTATTTGCTAAGTACAAAATTCAAAGAAGATAGATTTTTTTTTTTCTTTCAGTCCTTTAATTAGTCTAGTTTCTTACACACTTGGTCCTTCTTTTCCTTTCTAATATGGAATAAGATGCTATTTAATTTTGCACTTCCACAGCTAAAATTTTCTATGTATATGCTTTAACCATTTTTTTCTTTGTAATAAGTTTTGGACAATTTCATTTTTGTGTATCTTGGTATGATTTTAAATTTCTCATGCAAAATGTTCATTTTTCTTGCAAATGTGGTATTATAAGTTGAACTAAATTAAGAAATTTTAAATCTTATTGCCTACTCCTTTCTACTTTGAGAATTCTAATTATATGAATATAAAAAACAGAGGAACAGTTAATGCTTACAATTTTTGTTTTTACTTTGATTTTTTCCTCTCTTGAATTTCTTATAACTTCTTAGTCATTGTTCTTTTAACACAAAACTTATACATTTATATCTGTTAATATTTAAAACTAATTTGCACACATCATCATGATAAGATTCAGCAACCATTGATGGATACCTATTACTTTGTTTAGTGAAATCTATTTTTTTCAGTGAAATTTTGTATCATGTATAATGCTGTTTCTTCTATCACTATTTTGTATTCTTTTTTTCTTTTTTTTTACTATTTTGTATTCTTTAAAAATAATAATAAAAATCCACCCCAGCCTGCCTAGCCATTCAACTCCCTGGCGTCCCTGCCCGCAAGCCTGCCAAGCGAGTGAGAAGTTTTGTGACTGTTCTGGCCCCTGATCTACCTGAGCCTGGCCCTATAGTGTGTGGGAGAACTATTGGCTTCCTGGCACGCCTCCACTGGCCAGCACCATCCGAAGTCCCTTCCCTCAAGACCGTGGAGCCAGTGAGACTTTCTGAGACTCTCTGGGCAACCACCCCAGCCCATTCCACCCGACAACTCCCCAGAGCCCCCACCCCCAAGCCAGCCAAACAAATGAAAAGTTTTCTGACTATTCTGATCCCTGATCAAAACCAGCACAGCCCAGTGTGTCTGTGGGAGAGCCTCTACACTCCCCGGTGCTCCCTGGACCAGGGATACAACAGAGCAGAACCACAGGCTCACAAATGTGCCAGAAGGACTTCAGCAAAAAGAAACTGAACACAACAGCTAGACCCAGGCCAGGCATAACTGGATAATCTCAAACTTCATAGGCTGGCACCCAAATCTCATTATGCACTAAATGTCATAACTGCACCAAAGCTCTACACCAAACGTCAGAGGGCAGTGCTATACAAAATAACAAAGACAAGGAGAAAAATGCAATCTCAGGTCTTGAGCCCACAAACAAGTGCAAAGGACACTAGCTCAGCTGAAATGAATGAATTAACAGAGGGGGAAGCAAACAAACAAAAGCAGAAAGTTAGAGAGGAACTCAGACCAGAATTAAGACCTGAAATAAAAAAAGAAATTTTTGAATACATAGCATCTGAAGTAATGAATCAAATTCAGAAACATATGGGGGAAACCCAAGGCCCACCCAGAACAATGCAGAGCACACTATTCCAGTTGAAATGTATGAATTAACAGCATCACAAGCAACGAAACAACAGGAGAAAAGAAAAGAGGAACTCAGAGAAGCAATAATTTCTGAAACACAAAAAGAAATCTTTGAAATCATGGCATCTGAAGTAGAGAATTAATTATAGAAATATATGGAGGAAACCCAATTTGGAAAAAAAATCTGCAGTAAAAGAATTAATAGCTACCTCTAAAGAAGACATTAATCAAAAAAAGTAGAGGAGATTAGAAATATGATGGGTTCCCTGAATGAACAATACAGGAAAGAAATAGGTCACATGAAGCAGAGTCAAAGAGATTTAGAAGAACTTAAAATATCAATCACGAGTGTACAAAACCGTTTGAGTGAAAGCGAAGACAGTGTCAGATCTTGAAGATGCTGGTGCAGCTAGTGAAAAGGTGAGAAAGGATCTCTTAAAAACAATGAGGATGCAGGAAAACATAATCCATCACCTGCAAGATGATGCCAAGATGTAAAGGGAGATTCATAGGCATCAATTAGAATGAAGGAGCTAATACAAATGATATAAAAAGAATATGGGCAGAAGTAATAGCAGAAAGCTTCCCAATATGAGGAAACATTCTAACATTCATGTAACCAAAGCATACAGAATGTCACATAACTTCAACCCAACTAAAAACACACCAAGACATATGTCAAGATCCCAGATATTCAACACAAGACTAATATACTGAAAGCTGGTAGAGAAAAGAAGTAGATCACATTCAAAGGAAAACCCATCAGAATTACAGCTGACTTCTCTACACAAACCATGAAGGCAAGGAGAGCATGGAGCAGAGTTCTTCAACTCCTGCACAAAAACGAATTCCAGCCAGACTGTTATACCCTGAAAAACTCTCTTTCAAGTTTGATGGAAAAGTAGAATACTTCCATAACACAGAACAACTAAAGAAGTTCATGATGACAAAGCCATCCCTACACAAGCTACTGAAAGATATTCTAGAGAGGTACCACAATGACCAGAACTCCACAAATGAGAAAAGAAGAAACCCACTAAATAGGGCAAACAATTAAACACAGGACAAAAAGCAGTAAACAACAGCAGGTAAATATCATGACAATCATAAGTCAACACATTTCAATTATAACTATCAATGCAAATGGACTCAATTAACCAATTAACAGAAATAGACTGGCACAGTGGATTAGGAAACAAAGCCCAACAATATGCTGCATACAAGAAACACATAACTTAAAAAGACATTCATAGGCTCAAAGTCAAAGGATGGAAAACAATACTACATGCCCCAGCACCTTAGAAAAAAGGCAGGAGTAGCAATTGCATTGTCAGAGAGTCTCAACTTCAAATCAAGAAGGATCAAATGAAATAAAGAAGGTCACTATACATTGGTTGGGGGAAAAATTCAAGAGGAAGAGGTAACACTCATAAAAACCTATGTACCAAATGCAGGAGCACCCACCTATACAAGACAAATCTTAATGGACATGGAAAATCTATTATCCAAGATCACAATCTTAACAGGAGACCTTAACACCCCTTTATCTCAAAAAGATAAGTCAACCAGACAAAAAATTAGCAAAGTAGTAGCAGAACTGAACCAAAGCTTGGAACAAATGGACCTGGTGCACCCAACCACAGCTGAATACACATTTTTTTCAGCTTCACATGGGTCATTTTCCAAAATAGACCAATACTAACTAGTCCAGAGGTCATGCTTAAGTACATGCAAGAAAAGAGAAATTATCCCATGCATATTATCCAACCACAGCACAATGAAACTAGAAATAAATGACAAAAGAAACCAGAAAAGTCTGCTAAATACATGGAAATTAAATAACACCCTACTCAGCATTCAATGGATCACAAATGAAACTAAACAAGAAATTCAAAAATATCTACAATTCAATGAAAATTCAAGCACAACTTATCAGAATTTATGGAATGTGATGAAAGCAGTTCTCAGAGGGAAAATCATAGCTACGAAATCACACATTAGGAAAACAGAAAGGGAATAAATTAGCACCCTAATGTTGAACCTCCGACAACTAGAAAAAGAAGAGCAAACAAAACCCAGAGTGCAAAGACGGGAAGAAATCATAAAGATTAGAGAAGAAATTAATTCAATTCAGATGAAGAAAACAGTTCAAAGAATCCACAAATCAAAAAGTTGGTTCTTTGAAAAAGTAAATAAAGTTGATAAGCCTCTAGCCAACCTCATCAAAAAGAGGCAAGAGAAAATTCAAGTACAAGCAATAAGGAATGAAATGGGTGAAATCACCACAGACCCAGTGGAAATTCAGAAGATTATCAATAGTTACTTCAAGAATCCCTATGCTCACAGGATAGAAGACACAGAAGAAATGGACAGATTCCTTGAAAGGTACAAATTACCAAAACTAAATCAAGAAGATATAACAACTCTCAATAAGCCAGTAACAACCAGCAAAATATGAAATGTAATAAAAAGCCTACCAACAAAAAAAGTTCCAGGTTCTGATGGATTCACAGCTGAATTCTACAAGAAATTTATAGAAGATATAATCCCCACACTCCACAAACTCTTCAATGAAATTGAAAAGGAAACAGTACTCCCAAAATCATTTCTGGAGGCAAGTATTACACTGATTCCAAAACCAGGGAAAGACACAACCAAGAAGGAAAACTACAGGCCAATCTCCCTCATGAACATAGATGCAAAAATCCTCAATAAAATCCTAGCAAATAGAATACAGTAAATCATCAAGAAGATCATACACCATGACCAGGTAGGATTCATCTCAGGGATGCAAGGATGATTCAATATTTGAAAATCTATAAATGTAAAACACTATATTAATAGACTGAAATCTAAAAACTACATGATCATCTCAATTGATGCAGAAAAAGCTTTTGAAAAAAAATCCAACACTCATTCATGTTCAAAGCCCTACAGAAAATTGGAATAGAAGGCCTCTACCTTAATTTGATGAAAGCCATCTATGACAACCAAACTTCTAATACAATTCTAAATGGAGAAAAACTGAAATCTTTTACTCTTACGTCTGAGAGGGAAACTATACAAAAAATACCTTTTATAATAGCACCACGAAAAATGAAATACCTTGGAATTCACTTAACCAAGGAAGTCAAAGATCATTTCACAGAAAATTACAGCACCCTAAGAAAAGGGATCATAGAGGTTTTCACAAAAAATGGAAAGATATTCCCTGCTCCTAAATAGGAAGAACCAACATCGTGAAGATGGCCATACTCCCAAAATTGCTGTACAGATTTAATGCAATCCCAGTCAAACTGCCACCAACGCACTTCCCAGTCCTAGAGAAATAGTTCCTAAAATTTATTTGGAACCACAAATGACCTAGAATAGCAAAGGCAATCCTGGCCAACAAAGACAAGGCAGGAGGCATCACAATTCCTGACTTGAAATTATACTACAAAGCCATTGTGATAAAATCAACATGGTATTGGCAACAAAATATATCTGAGGATCAATGGAATAGATTAGAAGATGCAGAGACATCTACGAACATATTCAGCCACCTGATTTTCAACAAAGGGGCCAAATACCTTTACCGGAAGAAAGATAGTCTCATTAACAAATGGTGCTGGAAAAAATGGCTTTCTACATGCCAAAAACTGAAACTTGACCCAGTTCTATCACCATGCACTAAGCTAAAGTCAAAATGGATTAAAGATCTAAACATTAAAACAGAAACACTCAATCTCCTGGAAGAGAATTTAGGAGGAACTCTTGAAGACATAGGGGTAGGTAAAAAGTTCATGGACAAACATGTATTTGCATGGGAAACACTTGAAAGAATTAACAACTGGGATCAACTCTTATTGAGAAGTTTTTGTATGTCAAAAGAAATTGTCAACAAAATGAAAAGTCAACCCCAAAATTTTAAAAATAAGCACTCAGACAAAGGTCTACTCTCTAGAATTTATAAAGAACTAATTATGGACTTCAAAGTTAAAGACCCAATCCAGAAATGGGCATTTCAGATGAATACACACTTCTTAGAGGACAAAATTAAAGAGGTGAATAAATATATGGAAAAAATGCTCCACATCACTAGCCATCTGTGAAATGCAAGTTAAAGGAACACTGAGAAACCATCTCACTCCAGAAAAAATGGCTATCATAAAAAAATCAACCAACAACAAATGTTGGACAAAATCGTGAGAAAAGAGTACACTTCTCCACTGCTGGTGGGAATGTAGACTGATGCAACAATTGTGGAGATCAGTGTGGAGACTCCTTACAAAATTAGGACCAGAAATGCCATTCAAGCCAGCTATCCCTCTACTGGGAATTTTCCCAGAGGAACTGAAAACATTATATCATAGTAACATATGTGTACCTATGTTTATAGCAGTACAATTTGTGACAGCAAAATGTTGGAAACAACCAAGATGCCTGTCACATGAGGAATGGTTGAAAAAGATGTATTTCTATACAATGGAGTATTACTCAGCTATAAAGATTGATAAATTTAGAGGCGTTCATGGTATAGCGGTGAGCATAGCTGCCTTACAAGAATGATAAATTTGAAGCATTTATATTGAAGTGGATGCCACTTGAACATATACTTATAAGTGAAATAAACCAGACACACATGTGCAAATATCATATAGTCACCCTAATTTAAGAAACCCAAAGAAGAAATACAAATAGAAAGATATAACAACTAAAAAGAATTTAGTCAGATAGTTAGGGTAAACTGAACTATATATGTTGCAGGCTACTAAACAGTGTCTCTTCTGGATGGTTAACAACCTAAGTTTGCAGATCAAAATTGGAGAAATGGAAGGCCACAAGATCAGCCAACTTTGGCCCTAGTCTTTCAAGGTCAATGAAGACTCAGGACATAGGAGAACCTGTACTGTAACATCATGGAACTCAGCTGTGCCCCAGATTTTCTGATCAAGGAGATTATGGAGCCACAGAGGAACATGATCGATGACCTATAGTGTGCCTAAGGAGAGTCACATGGAGAGAAAACTTTCTCTCAGGCTTTCACAGAAAGAAAACTGGTCAAGCAATGGCCGTGACTCATCCGCATGGCTGACACGGACAAAGGATCTACAAAGTGAGGTACAGGGTTACAGGATAAACCCTGAGTGGACTTGACTGACCTCATAAGATACGAAAAGTCCCATTTTTTGCTTTATATGTTGCTTTATCTCAGTCCTAACCATCCAGCAGAAAATTATAAAAATGAGGTATACAAAATAAGGCCATAATAATAACCTGAGCTATAAATGGCTCTAGTCAACAACCTCTTCAGATAACTATTATTGTGGACTGCTGGACTGTGCTGAATTCAAGCACCTATAATAATTGAATGACAATAGAATACCCATCTTTGACCGGACTAAACAAAAAAAGGGGGATACAAAGGAAGAAGCATTCTATGTTTGTATAAACAGTACAATTAGGATAAATATGCAGTACTTTTGCTTAATTCTATGAGAAGAAAGATTTGCACTAGTAGTGTTTGGCCAGGATATCCTGTCTGCTTCTTGTACAGGATAACCACTAAGAAGATAACAATGTAAAAAGTATTAATTATTGAAACTGTACTACAATTTAGCTTTAAAAAACAAGATAGGTATACAGCTACATTCTCTAATTCATTGAATGGAGGCATCTGCTCTGATAGTGTTTGTAGATACAGTATTGTGTATGCACCTTGTACAACAAAAAGCCACTACAAAAACAATGTGCAATGTATTAATTGTTGAATCTGTCCTACTAATTTGATTTGAAGCTGTCTCTTTGCTATTTGTTCTTCAATAAAATAAAATAAATGTAAAATAAATAAAAATAAAAACAAATTATAGGGCTGGTTAGATAGCGCAGTGGCCTAAGTACCTTCTTGGCAAGCACAAGGTCCTGGATTCAAACCCTGGTACCACATGACATGCCAGCCCTGCCCTTGGCATGCCATGCAGGCATCAAAACCAGACATGGTGGTGCATGCATGTAATTTCAGTGCTGGGGCGACTGAGACAGGAGGATCACTACAAGTCCGAGCTGTGTAGCAAAGCCCTGTGCAAATAAATAAAAGAGTAAAAAATAATAAATAATAATAATAATAGTAAAGACTGGGTGTGGTGGCACATTCCTGTAATCCCAGCTCTTGGGAGGCTGTAAAAAGGCACATCAATACAAGTCTAATCTAGTAATGAGACCCTGAACAACCTTCAGACCGTTCCCTAGAAATGAAAGAAAGAAAGAACTGTTTAAAATCTATTACTGTCCTATTAAAAATGCCAACAACTTATATTAAGACACAAAAGAACTTTTCCAGTGGAGCCAGATTAGGCATAGAATAATTCCTATTATTTTTGCATAGTTCCTATTAGCAGGAATATTTGATTTACAAATATTAACTCATTTAATTTCTGCATCCAACCTATGAAATAGGTACTAATATGCCCCCATCTTAAAGAGACACAGCAGTAAAGTGATTTACTAAAAATCAGAAGCTATTTCACTTCCCTGGGTAGAGACAATTTGGGATTCAAACTCTAAAATTCTGATTCTGGAATATTTGGACAAGGTTTACAGCATAGAAAGAATGGGTTATTAGACTTTTAGATCTCCACTGTAGTTTAGTTAACTAGAACATCAAATTGTGGCACATTTTATAGCTATTATTTGATTTGGTGGGCATTTTAAGTGGGAATGATTACCAAATATATCACAAACACCACTCATGTTGCTGCCCCAGCTTTCTGCCCCTTCCTAGCAAGCTGGTTTTCTGCACTACAGCCTTTGCAGCCCGCACAGGGCACTGTGCGCAGGAAGCCGGCCTGGAGAGGGAGCCTGCTCAGCCCCGCGGGCTGCGATGGAGCACCGCACGTGTGCAGGCAGACTGCACACACCACTTGGCTTCGGGGAGCAACACAGGGAAGCCAGCAAGCACGGCCGCCCTGACTGGGGGTTCAGTGAGCAGCACTCACTTCTTGCCAGCCCACAGTACTCCAGAGAGAGTCACACCACCTGCAGGACAGAGGGTATCAAGGTGGCAAGTCTTTCCTCTGTGCTAAACAAACAATGCATTTAGAGAACTCTGCTGAAAGCACATCAATTATCTAAATTATGTGAGTCAGTGCCATTAACCTAGCCTGGAAGACAACACTGACCCGGGAATTGCACTCTACTCTTAAACACCTGACCAGATCGTCCACCTTTCAGCTGAGGTTTGGAGGACTCTGGTCGGCAGGAAGGGAAATAATTACAGATTTGCTATTAAGGGACATTATCTCACTTAACATATAGCTGGTAGGCACCAGGAGCCTTCTAGAGTTATCCTCAACACTAACATTGGTTGAATCTCCCATGCATAGTCCAGACGTTGTGTAGTCTGACTGCGCTGCCTTACTAGAGCCTAACATAATTCCACCAAACAAGAGCTGTCTTCACAGCTGGGGAAAGAGGAGCTAAGATGCACTCTGCCCGACCTGCTAAAGAGAAGACGTACTTGACTTCAAACTCAGAACACGGGCACTCACTGTTATGGGGGTTTACTTCAGCAATGAAAATTACTGAAATTAAGTGGGCATTTTAAGTGGGAATTATTACAATTTCACTACTAGATCGGACTGAGCGATCTGCTGTTTACAGCCTCCCAAAGGCTGGGATTACAGGGGCGCACCACCATGCCCGGTCTCGATTGCTGTCGCAGTGCCCCTGGTGTGGGGCTGGCACAACAGGCCCAGGGATTGATTTGAAAAAATTATCTCCAAGGGATAATAAATCAAGTGTCTCTGCTACTCAGCTTTAAGAACAGAGCACTCTGCTCCCTCTCCCAGCGGTGACCAGAAATGGAGCTTATAGCTCCTAAACAACCTCCTATTCACTCCACATGCATCTTTATTTGAACCATGTGTCCACACTACTTTACTTGTATGTTTGCACTTTACGTGGTGTACTACTGAGCACGCTCCTCCGTTCGCACGTTACGTGGCGTACTACTGAGCACGCTCCTCCGTTCGCACGTTACGTGGCGTACTACTGAGCACCCTCCTCCGTTCGCACGTTACGTGGCGTACTACTGAGCACCCTCCTCCGTTCGCACGTTACGTGGCGTACTACTGAGCACCCTCCTCCGTTCGCACGTTACGTGGCGTACTACTGAGCACCCTCCTCCGTCCGCACGTTACG
>PVKA01004079.1:0-40332 GCA_004027165.1 Ctenomys sociabilis | reverse complement strand
CCTCCTCCGTTCGCACGTTACGTGGTGTACTACTGAGCACCCTCCTCCGTTTGCACTTTACGTGGTGTACTACTGAGCACCTAGTTTGGCCAGGAGTGGGGAAGAGAGTGTGCTGGAGTGAGGAGATAGACAGCACCTGCATGGCCACGTAAGGAAGGCAAAACTGGACAGGCTCTCACTGAGAATAGCTTGAGGCAAGTATGAAGCGTAGGAGAGGGACAGCCGGTCCTTGGAGGCAGTCCTGTGCTCTGCACCAAGGGATGCACCTCTCAGGCAGAGAGGAGTCTCTCGAGAGCTATGGGCAAGAAGCGTTATGGGGATATCAGTGCCCTGGGGCTAAGATTGGGGCCAGGAAAGAAGTTGCAGGATGTCTAGGCTGAAACAGAGATGAGACAGTTAGCTGAGAACACAGCTAGGAACTTGTCACAGCACTGATGAAGGCCTACACCGATGCAGGACAGAAAGGTCGAGAGGAGCATCCACGCTAAGAGAACAGAACTCAGCAGTGATCTGTCTGCAGGACACCAGGGGGTCTGCAGAGCTCGTAAACAGCACCTCTGCTTTCCATGGTTGACTTCACAATGCAGCTGACAGACATAGATGCCAGGTGCGTAAGTATCAGGAGATCAGCTTTAACTGAGAGGAAGCACCCAAGGAAAGGGGAATTTAATGAGCTGGGATTACAGGGGCACACTACCACGCCCAGGCTCAATTGCTGTCTCCTTGTGCCCCAGGGGTGGGGCTGGCACAGCAGGCCCAGGGATTGCACTCCTCAAAAAGAAGACACAGGCTTGGGGAGGCCTCCACCTCCAGCTCAGGCAACAGAAATGTCCTATTCTGGACAGAGGCAGAGTAGGCTGCAGGCCACCCATCACCACAAGCTGTGTGAGTTGGAGCGGACCATCTCTCATCACATGGCCACCTCCCACAGAGGATGGTTCTGTGCCTGCATGCTCAGAGCTCACACATATGCACATGCACAAGTCACACACATACACACATGCCATGGTCTTCACGGACGGACTCTTATCAGTCACCCTCCATGGTTGGGGCAAAGCACCTCACATGCACGGTGGGAGGGGAGAGAGGCTCCTCTGAGCTCTCGCACCAGGAGTTCAGTCGTTTATCCTTTGGCAGAGGCAGAAACACTCAGGGAAAGGCTGTGGGGAGGGAAGCGCCCTGCGTCCTGGCAGCTCCAAGCAGAGAGAGCAAAAGAGCCAGAGAAGAAAGGATCAGGGACCAGATGTGGCCCACAAAGCCACAGCCCCCAGCCCACCCAAATGCTCAGAAGTGTGCTTTACTCATCTCTTGCCTCTCAAGCAGATTAAGGTGACAGCCGGGGTGCACCATCACAAATGTCCTCATTTGCCAGGCACAGTGGCACACACCTGTAATATCAGCACTTGGCAGGCTGAGGCAGGAAATCGCTATGACTTCAAGGCCAGTCTAAGCTACAGAGTGAGTTCAGCACCAGCCCAGACTGTACAGTAAGATCCTTTCTCAAAACAACAAATGAACATACACACAAACAAACAAAAACATCTTCACTTTACAGATGAATACAGTGAACAGCCACTTCTTATGGACACGTAAAAAAGCACAACTGAGTCTGGAGCCCAGGAGTGTCTGACTCCAGAGCTTTCAACTCTCTCTTTTTTTTTTTTTTTTTTTTTGTGGAACCAGAGATTGAACTCAGGCCCTTGTGTTTGCCAGGCAAGCTCTTATTCTACTGAGCCATCTCCCAGGCCCCCAGAACTTTCACTCTTAACCATGACATCTCAACACATGACAGGCTGGGCTGCATACTGTGACCCCTCCATGTTTATTACTACCAAAATTCTATAATGTGCATATCTTTTCTTTTTTTCCTTTATTTTTTGCAGAACCAGGGATTGAACTCAGGCCCTTGCTTGCTCCTATCTTTTTAAGTGAAGAGGCAAAGTCTTGAAGTAGAGATTAAAGACAACTGGAAAGTGCTAGGAGAGGTGACATAATTGATAGCAGCTATTGTGGAAGACAATGCTCTGAGTGGTAAGAGAACATCATGCTCATAGGTTCTGCAGTTATCAAAGACTCTGTTCATCTGCAACTGAACAAAAGTGCATGGGGGGAGTGGAGAACATGGCACAGAATAGCTCCCTGGGGTAAATAAGAGAAGTGGATGAAATGCACAGAGGCTCACTGGGTGAGACAAGTGTACCTTATAATTCTGTTATGTGTTTACATTTCTCTAAGAGGAAATGTCTTGGAACAAGAGCTAGGTCTTCTGCATCATGTCTCAAACAATATTTGGCCACATTTGTATGCTTAAAAGTACTTCTATTCTGTATATTCACCAAATACCAGTACACCCAATTATATAAGAAAAATATTAACTGGGATGAAAAATCAAATAAGCACAACTATAATCATAATGGGGCACCTCAAAGCCTTGCTATCACAAAAACACAGATCAACTAGACAAAAAAACAAAACAAAACAAAAAAAAAAACTTTTGAACAAATGAATGTAGTAGACCCCCACAAGATCAGAATACACATTCTTCTCAGCTGCACACAGGACATTCCCCAAAATAGACCACATGCTAGCTCATAGAACATGCTTTGGTAAATAGAACAGGATTTAAATTATCCCATGCATATTATCAGTCCCTAGTGCAATAAAATTGGAAATCAATGGCAAAAGACTACATAGACACATGGAAATTAAATAGCATACTCCTGAACAACCAAAGGGTTATAGATAAAATTTTAAAAGTCAGACAGTTTCAACAACTAAACAATAGTGTCAATACAACACTCCAGAATTTATGGTGTGTGAAAAAAGTCCTAAAAGGGAAATTTATATGGTGAATTCTCACATCAGGAAAACAGAGGAAGCTCAGAAGACCTAATGTTGAATCTGAAGATTCTAGAAAAAGAAGAGCAAGTCAAGCCCAAAGCTCATAGAAGAAAACAAATTATAAAGATCACAGCAGAAATGAATGCAGTGAAGACTAAAAACAATACAAAGAATCAATAAATCTAAGAGTGAGTTTTTTGTAAATTTTCTTTTATTTTGAAGAGTAAATACAAGATCAAGAAAAACAAAAGCAAAGACAGAAACAGGGTAACATATAACAAGATGTATGTTACAGTTTTTCAAAACTAGAATAGCTGATTAACAGTGATTGATACATTATTATTTTATCATCAAATCTGCTACTCAGATTAACAGATATAGTTATGCAAGATAGGTCATATGATTGAACATTACCTCATGCTTTCAAGAAGTCTCAAATTTTTGTTTTTGTCTCTCATTTTCTTTTATCACCTTTTTTTATTTTTTTTTTCAATTTTTTAAAATAATTTTATTGAGAAAAAAATAGTGGGGTCCTCCCTCTGGAAGTTGCTGCTAGAGGTAGCATTGTGGCTGCTGTTGTCCTTGTTGGGCTCCACCATGGCCTACCGGAGCCAGGGCCAGAAAGTGCAAGAGGTGATGGTACGGCCCATGAACCTCATCTTAAGTACTTGCAGAATAGATCCCGGATCCCGGAGTGGCTGTATGAGCAAGTCAATATGCGGACAGAGGGCTGTATTATTGGTTCTCATATAAGGTTCTACGTGAACCTTGTATTAGATGATGCAAAAGAAATTAATTCTAAAACAAAGTTAAGAAAACAACTGGGTGGGATCATGCTGAAAGGAGATAACATTACTCTGCCACAAAGTGTCTTCAACTAGAAATGACTGATGAATTCAGACAGCAGGGAAGCGAGACAATGGCAATGATGAGGATATGTGAAAAAGGCAGTCGCTTACGTGATTTGGCCTGGGAGTGTCTGTAAAACATTTATGCAGATTGTTTTGACTACCTTTATGTTTTTACTGATGGCCAATAAATGTAGAGTTGTTTTTATTTAAAAAAATAAAATAAAATAAATAGCAATGAGACAGTTTCAAAATTGGTTAGTAGGACAGTTTCAATAATTAATACATTGCATATTGTTGTCTTAGTGATTATTCATTGTACAAGATGCAGACATGATATCCTGTCCACAAACACTATTAGAACAAATTTTTCTATTCATTGAAAATAAGAGCATGCAGTTGTATATCTGTCCTATTTTGAATATACAGATATAAAATGATTGTTCATTGTATCCCCTTTTTTTGTTTAGTTCTGTCAGAAAAGGGTATTCCATTGTCATTTAAATACTGTAGTTGCATGAATTCAGCAAAATATTCCAATATAGTCCAATAGTCCATAATAGTAGTGGGTTTTCCGTAAGACTAGCAATGTTAGAAGTTGTTGGCTTGAGCCTTTCACAGCTCAACATGTTAATATGTCTTTACTTTTTATACTTCATTTTTATACTTTTCTGCTGAATGGTTAAGACCAAGATAAAGCAAGATGTATATAACAAAAATGCAGCCTTCAAATCCCCTCAGGATTTGTCCTGAAACCCTGTACTGCACTTTGTAGATACTTTGTCAGTGTCAGCCAAGCGGATGAGTCATGGCCATTGCTTGACCAATTTTCTCTCTGTGAAAGCCTGAGAGAAAGTTTTCTCTCCATGTGACTCTCCTTAGACACACTCTACATCACTGATCACTTTCCTCTGTGGCCCCATAATCTCATCAGAAAATTACTACCTTTTTTTAAAAAATTACTTTAAAGTCAAAATAGTTTAAAGATCTAAACATTAAAACAGAAACATTAAATCTCCTGGAAGAGAAAGTAGGTAGAAATCTTGAATATATAGGGGTAGGCAAACATTTTGTGAATAAAAACAAAACTGAACAGGAAAAACATGAAAGAATTAACAATTGGGACCTCTTCTTATTGAGAAGATTTTGCATTTCAAAAGAAATTACCAACAAAGTGAAAAGACAATTCACAAATTTGGAAAAAAATCTTAACGAATAATCACTCAGACAAAGGTCTTATATTTAGAACTTATAAAAAACTAAAACACATTAGGTCTCTAAAACTTAAAGATCCAATCCAAAAATGGGCATCCAAGAATAGTGACTTCTTTGAAAGATTAAATCAAAGATGGGCATAGTGGCACAGACCTGTATTCCCAGCACTCTGGAGGCTGAGGCAAGAGAATCATTGAGAGTTCAAGAATAGCCTGGGCTAAAAAGTGAGCTCAAGGCCTGCCTGAACCACATAGTGAGACCCTGTTTCAAAAAGAAGAAAGATTAAATCAAATTGACAAGCCTTTAATCAACATTATCAATAAAAGTAAATAAAAGGCTCAAATCCATGAATTAAGAATAAAAAGGGTGAGGGCTGGCCAGATAGCTCAGCAGTATCTCCTTAGGCAGAGCACATAGCCTGGGTTTGATCCCCAGCATGCTAGCCAGGCTCATCCCTGGGGCACACTGAGATGACAATTGAGACCAGGCATGGTGGTGTGTACTTGTAATCCCAGTGCTGGGGAGGCTGAAAACAGGAGAATCACTAAAAGTCCGATTTCTGTATTAAGCTCCTCTAGACCCTATACTAAATAGATTAAAAAAAAAAAAAAAGAATAAAAAGGGAGAAATCACAGTGAATCCTGCAGAAATCTAGATGTTCATCAATACCTACTTCAAGAACCTATCTGATAATAAGATGAAAAGTGCAGAAGAAATGAACAGATTCCTAGATACATACGAAATACCAAAGCTGAATTTAAAAAATACAAAAATTCTAAATAAATATCAGTTAATAAAATTGAATTTGTAGTTTAAAAACCTACCAATAAAGAAAAGCCCAGGTCTTGAAAAAATCACTTCTGAATTCTACAAGAAACTTGGAGAACAACTGATATCACTACTCAAACTCTAATGAAATGGAAAGAGAACCAACACTCCCATATAGAAGCGATCATTACCCTGTTGCCAAAATCACAGAAGGGTCCAGCAAAGCAGGGAACTGCAGCCAATATCCCTATGAACACAGATGCAAAACATCAGGAAGATCACACAGCAGGCCCAAGTAGGACTCCTCCCAGAACACGCGGAGGGCTCAACATATGTAACTCAACAGTGCAATACACACCATGTTAACAGACCTGAGGGCAAAAGCCATATGATCATCACAATAGATGCAGAAAAAGTGTTTCACAACCATTTCCTGATTTAGAAAAAAAAAAAAAAAACTCTAGAGAAAATTGGATTAGATGGTCTCTGTCTCCATCTGATAAAAGCCATCTATGACAAGCCAACAGCCAACATCATGCTAACTGGAGAAGAACTAAAAGTTCACTCTAAAACCTGGAACAAGACAGAGATGCCCACTGTTACCACTCCTACTCAATATTGTTCTGGAAACATTAGCCGGAGCAATTAGACAAGAGAAAAAATAAAAGAAATACAGATATGAAAGAAGTTAAATTATCATTATCCATAGATGATATTTAAGAATCAATCTAGGAAAGGAAGTAAAAGACCTTTACACAGAAAACTACAGTACTCTGAAAAAGGGGACTGAAGAGGATATTCGAAAATGGAAAGATATCCCTTGTTCTTGGATAAGAAGAACCAATATAGTGAAAATGGCCATACTGGCCAAATTGCTATACAGATTTAATGTAATCCCAATCAAAGTACCAGTATCTCACAGAATTCTTTTAAATCCTAAATTTTGACCAGGGAGATAGCTTAGTGGAATAAGCACTTCCCTGGCAAGTGCAAGGGCCTGAGTTCAATCCCCAGTTCTGCCAAAAAAATAAAATAATAAAAATCCTAAAATTCATTTGGAACCAGAAGAGATCAAGAACATCAAAACGATGACTGAAGAGATAGCTCAGTGGCATACGCACCTGCCTGGCAAGTATAAGGTCCCAAGTTCGATCCCCAGTACTGTATGTTGTGCAGGCTCTGGAACTAGGCGTAGTGGCATACATCTTAAATCCCAGCACTAGGAAGGCTGAAACAGGAGGATTTCTATGAGTCTGAACTGCATAGTGAGACTCTGAATTAATTTTTTAAAAAATCAATAGAAAATCTGGGCAACAAAGGCAAGGGAGAGTGATCCCCAGCACCATTTAAAAAAAAAAAGGACTCAGCTGAGACAGTGCGGCCAACTCCAGCAGCCTCCTCGATCCCGCCCATGCCCGCTCATCCCCAGAGACCAGCCTGAAACAGCACACCCGACTCTGCCATCTTCCTGGATGCTGCCCACACCACCCAGCCCAAGAGACCAGCCTGAGACAAGGGCTGACTCCAGCAGCCTCCTGGATCCTGCCCCAAGCACTCCCTGTGAGTGGGAATTTGCACGACTCACCTGGCTTCCCACATCAGTGAGTGTGTGGTGAGTCTGAGGGAGAGCCATTGGCTTCATCTGATGCACGATACCCAGATCCCCGCTCCCAAGCCCTCCAAGCCAGTGATCGGCCTGAAATCTCAGGACCCACTCACCAGCTCCTCCCTGGATCCCCTGCCCTAAAGCCCGCTGAGCAAGTGGGAATTTCCCCGACTCCCTGGGCATCAAAGTTCAGTGAGTGCAGAACTCCAGGCCCACTGTGCCCGAGAGACATTTCCCAGGTATTCACTGCCCTCCAGCCCCCCGCGGCCCGAGACCTAGAGCAGCACGGCGGGTGAGAGCTCGGGGCACACCACACCAGAGAAACAATTCCCAGCGACTGCCGGTCCCACCTCACGGCCTCAGACCCAGTGCAGGTCAGCCTGGAGTGAGAACTCCAAGCCTGCCACGCCAAAGGGACATTTCTCAGCGATTCCCAGTCCTGCCCCACGGCCCAAAAGCCAGCGCAGCCTGGCCTGTGAGTGAGGGCCTCAGGCCCACTGCACCAGAGGGACCTTTCCAGGCCTTCTCAGGTTCGGGCCTGGAGACCCGGAACCACCACAGGCTGGCTGACCCAGTATGGCCTACCAGGTGAATAAGATCATCCACTATGCTTTTGGGAGCCCAGAAGACCCACCAAAGCCTTGGCCCACCCACATAGAGAGCAACCTGCCTGACACAGGAGGGCTGACTCCAGCAATTTTCCAGATCCGCACCCCAAAGCCAGCCAAGAGAGGGGGAATTTTCATTCCTTGTTCTGCATCCTTGTTCTGTTTGTGCTCGCCTGAACAAGGAACTAACAGAGGGGACGCACAGGAGCTGCAGCAAAAGGGAACTGCATACAACAGATAGATCCAGGATAGGCATATATGGATAATCTCAAACTCAATAAACTGGCACCCAAACTCATAACAAACTAAGGTTATAGATGCACCAAAGCTCTACACCAAATGTCAAAGGTCAGTGCTATACAAAATGACAAAGACAAGGGGAAAAACATAATCCCAGACCTCGAGTCCACCACTAAGGACACTAGCTCAGCTGCAATGAATGAATTAACAGATACAGCAGCAAAGGAACAACAGCAGAAAGCTATAGAAGAAATAAAATGAGAAGTAATTCCCAAAATTAAAAAAGAAATATCTGAATACATAGTATCTGAAATAAAGAATCAATTCCAGAAACATTGGGTGGAAAAACAATGCTCATCCAGAACAAGTGCAGAGAGCACTATTCCAGCTGATACATATGAATTAACAGCATCTGAAGCAAAGACACAACAGCAGAAAGACCACGAGGAACTCAAAGCAGAAATAAGTTCTGAAATCAAAAAAGAATTCTTTGAAAAAAAAGAATTCATTGAAATCACAGAATCTGAAATACAGAAACAAGTCCAGAAATATACAGAGGAAACCCAATTTAGAAGAAACACTACAGAAAAAGAATTGATAACTACCTCTAAAGAAGACATGGATAAAAATTGAGGAGATCAGAAATATGCATTCCTTGAATGAACAATACAGAAAAGAAATAGAACACATGAAACAGAGTCAAAGAGATATAGAAGAACTAAAAATATCAATCAGGAGTCTATAAAACCGTTTGAGTGAAAGCAAAGGCAGAGTTTCAGATCTTGAAGATGCCAAGGCAGCTAGTGAAAAGGTGAGAAAGGATCTCTTAAAAACAATGAGAATGCAGGAAAAAATAATCCATCACCTGCAAAATGACGCCAGGATGAACAATGTGAGAATAATTGGTATCAATGAGAATGAAGGAGTCAATATAAATGACATAAAAGAATGTGGGGAAAAATAATCACAGAAAACTTCCCAAATTTGAGGAAACAATCCAACATTTAGGTCACCAAAGCATACAGAACACCAAATAACTTCAACCCAAGTAGAAACACACCGAGACATATAATAGGTAAGATCCCAGAAATCCAACACAAAAATAATATACTGAAAGCTGCTAGGGAGAAGAAGCAGCTCACATTCAAAGGCAAACCCATTAGAATACAGCCGACCTCTCCACACAAATAATGAAGGCAAGCAGAGCATGGAGCAGAGTTCTTCAAGTCCTATAGAAAAACAAATTCCAGCCCAGACTACTTTACACTGCAAAACTCTCTTTCAAGTTTGATGGAGAAGTGAAATACTTCCACAACAAAGAACAACTAAAGAATTTCATCATGACAAAGCCATCCCTTCACAGGCTGCTGAAAGATGTTCTAGGGAGAAACCACAATGACCAGAACTCCATGAATGAGAATGGAAGGAACCCACTAAACAGGACAGACAATTAAACACAGGATACAAAGGAGTAAACAACAAAAGGTAAACATCATGCCATCATAAGTCAACACATTTCAATTATAGCCATCAATGTAAATGGACTCAATTCTCCAAGTAAGAGAAATAGTCTGGCATAGTGGATTAGGAAACAAAATCAAACAATATGCTGTACACAAGAAACACACTTAACTCAAAAGGACATTCATAGCCTCAAAGTCAAAGGATGGAAAACAATACTACATGCCCGAGCACCTCAGAAAAAAGCAGGAGTAGCAATTCTGTTCGCACACAGTCTCAACTTCAAACCAAGAATGATCAAACGACACAAAGAAGGCCACTATATATTGGTCAGGGGAAAAAAATTCAAGAGCAAGAAGTAACACTCATAAATATCTATGCACCAAACACAGGAGCACCTGACTATGTAAGACAAATCTTAACGGACATGAAGAACTTAATGTCTAGGAACACAATCTTAATAGGAGACCGTAACACACCCTTATCACAAAAAGATAGATAAAGCAGACAAAAAATTAGCAAGGCAGCAGCAGAACTGAACCAGAGCTTGGAACAAATGGACCTGGTGGACATATACAGAGTGTTCCACCCAACCACAGCTGAATACACATTTTTTCCAGCTTCACATGGGTCATTTTCCAAAATAGACTACATACTAGTCCACAGGTCATGCCTAAGTATATGCAAAAAAATAGAAATTATCCCATGCATATTATCTGACCACAGTGCAGTGAGACTGGAACTAAATGACAAAAGAAGCCACAAAAACCTAAATTCATGGAAACTAAACAACACCCTACTCAGCAATCAATGGGTCACAGAAGAAATTCAACAATATCTACAATTTGATGAAAATTCAAGCACAACTTATCAGAATTAATGGAATATGATGAAAGCAGTTCTCAGAGGGAAAATCATAGCTATGAAATCACACATTAGGAAAACAGAAAGGGAACAAATTAGCACCCTAATGTTGAACCTCCGACAACTAGAAAAAGAAGAGCAAACAAAACCCAGAGCGCAAAGACGGAAAGAAATCATAAAGATTAGAGAAGAAATTAATTCAATTCAGATGAAGAAAACAGTTCAAAGAACCCACAACTCAAAAAGTTGGTTCTTTGAAAAACTAAATAAAGTTGATAAGCCTCTAGCCAACCTCATCAAAAAGAGGCAAGAGAAAATTCAAGTACAAGCAATAAGGAATGAAATGGGTGAAATCACCACAGACCCAGTGGAAATTCAGAAGATTATCAATAGTTACTTCAAGAATCTCTATGCTCACAGGATAGAAGACACAGAAGAAATGGACAGATTCCTTGAAAGGTACAAATTACCAAAATTGAATCAAGAAGATATAACAACTCTCAGTAAGCCAATAACAACCAGCAAAATACGAAATGTAATAAAAAGCCTACCAACAAAGAAAGTTCCAGGTCCTGATGGATTCACAGCTGAATTCTACAAGAAATTTATAGAAGATATAATCCCCACACTCCACAAACTCTTCAATGAAATTGAAAAAGAAACAGTCCTCCCAAAATCATTTCTGGAGGCAAGTATAATACTGATTCCAAAACCAGGGAAAGACACAACCAAAACGGAGAACTACAGGCCAATCTCCCTCATAAACATAGATGCAAAAATACTCAGTAAAACCCTGGCAAATAGAATACAGCAAATCATCAAGAAGATCATACACCATGACCAGGTAGGATTCATCCCAGGGATGCAAGGATGGTTCAATATTCAAAAATCTATAAATGTAATACACTGTATTAATAGACTGAAATCTAAAAACCACATGATCATCTCAATTGATGCAGAGAAAGCTTTTGACAAAGTCCAACACTCATTAATGTTCAAGGTCCTACAGAAAATTGGAATAGATGGACTCTATCTTAACTTGATAAAAGCCATCTAGGACAACTCAAAAGCTAATATAATCCTAAATGGGGAAAAACTGAAATATTTTACTCTTAAATCAGGTACAAGACAAGGATGTCCTTTATCACCCCTCCTATTCAATATAGTCTTGGAATCCTTAGCAACAGCCATTAGAAAAGAGGGAGAAATAAAGGGAATAACAATAGGTAATGAAGAAGTTAAATTATCACTATTTGCAGATGACATGATACTTTACTTGGAAGACCCTAAAAATTCCACCAGGAAACTACTAGAACTGATATGGAAATTCAGTAGCATAGCAGGATACAAAATCAGTACTCAAAAGTCAATAGCATTCCTCTACACAGATAACAAGCACACTGAAAGGGAAACAATAGAAACAATACCTTTACAATAGCACCGCGGAAAATGCAATACCTTGGAATTCACTTAAGCAAGGAAGTCAAAGATCTTTTCATGGAAAGTTACAATACCCTAAGAAAAGAGATTATAGAGGATTTCAGAAAATGGAAAGATATTCCCTGCTCCTGGACAGGAAGAACCAACATTATGAAGATGGCCATACTCCCAAAATTCCTATACAAATTTAATGCAATGCCTATCAAACTGCCACCAACATACCTCCCAGATCTAGAGAAATCATTCCCAAAATTTATTTAAAATCACAAATGACCTAGAATAGCAAAGGCAATCTTGGCCAATAAAGACAAGGCAGGAGGCATCACAATTCCTGATTTGAAAGTATACTACAAAACCATTGTGATAAAATCAACATGGTATTGGCAACAAAATAGACCTGAGGATCAATGGAATAGATTACAAGGTGCAGAAGCATCTACAATCACACTCAGCCATCTGATCTTCAACAAAGGAGCCAATCATACTTACTGGAAGAAGGATAGCCTCTTTAACAAATGGTGCTGGAAAACTTGGCTTTCTACATGCCGAAAACTAAAACTTGACCCAGCTCTATCACCATGCACTAAGTTAAAGTCAAAATGGATTAAAGATCTAATCATTAAAGCAGAAACACTTAATCTCCTGGAGGAGAAAGTAGGAGGAACTCTTGAAGACATAGGGGTAGGTAAAGAGTTCATGAACAAACATATATTCACACGGGAAGCACGTGAGAGAATCAACATCTGGGATCAACTCTTCGTAAGGAGCTTCTGCATGTCAAAAGAAATTGTCAACAGAGTGAAAACACAATCCACAAATTTTGAAAAAATCCTAACTAATAAGCAACTAGACAAAGGTCTACTGTCTAGAATGTTTAAAGAACTAAGATATAACAGGGCCCTCAAATTTAAAGACCCAATTCAGAAATGGGCATCTGAGATGAATACATATTTCTCAGAGGACGAAATTAAAGATGCAAATAAATATATGAAAAAATCCTCCACATCGCTAGTCATCCATGAAATGCAAATAAAAACAACACTGAGATACCATCTCACTCCAGAAAGAATGGCTATCATAAGGAAATCAACCAACAACAAATGTTGGAGAGGTTGTAGGGAAAAGGGAAACACTTCTCCACTGCTGGTGGGAATGTAGACTGGTACAACCCTTGTGGAGGTCAGTGTGAAGACTCCTCAAAAGAGTAGCACTAGAAATCCCATTCAAGCTGGCTATCCCCCTACTGGGAATTTTCCCAGAAGAAATGAAAACATTGTATCATAGTGATATATGTGTACCTATGTTTATAGCAGCATAATTTGGATAGAAATGTCTTGTAAACAACTAAGATGTCCATCACATGAGGAATGACTGAAAAAGATATGGTATTTCTATATAATGGAGTATTATTCAGCTGTTAAGAATGATAAGTTTGAAGCATTTATATTGAAGTGGATGCCACTTGAACATATACTCATAAGTAAAATAAACCAGACACACATGTGTAAATATCGTACAGTCTACCCAGTATAAAAAACGAAAAGAAGAAATACAAATTGAAATGTACAACAACTAAAAACAATTGAGTCAGATAAGGCAAAGTGAGTGGCATATGCTGCAGGATACTAATCAGCTTTTCTTCTGGATGGTTAACAACCTAAGTTCACAGATCAAAGTTGGAGAAATAGAAGAGCCACAAGGCCAGCCAACATTTTGGCCCTAGCCTTTCAAGGTCAGTGAAGACTCAGGACATAAGAGAACCTGTACTGCAATATCATGAAACTCAGTTGAGCTCCAAATTTTCTGAACAAGAAGATTATGGAGCCACAGAGGAAAGAGATCGAAGTTCTATAGTGTGCCTGGGGAGAGTCATATGGAGAGAAAACTTTCTCTCAGGCTCTCACAGAGAGCAAACTGGTCAAGCATTGGCCGTGACTCATCCACATGGATGACACAGACAAAGGATCTACAGAATAAGGTACAGGACGACAAGATAAACCCTGAGGGGATTCACTGACCTCATAAGAAACAAAATGTACATGTGTTGGTATCTAGGTCTTAACCATCCAGCAGAAAAATATAAAACTGACATATACAATGCGGGGCCATAACAATAAGTTGAGCTGTGAATGGCTATGTTCGACAACTTCTTTGGATAACTCACTATTGTTGTGGAATGCTGGACTGTGTTGGATTGTGTCGTCAAGTTCAGGCACCTAAATTAGTTGAATGACAATGGAGTGCCCATGTTTGACAGGTGTAGACAAAGGAAGGGGTATAGAAAGGAAGAATTATGATGTATGTGTATGGACAATACAGTTGGGATAGATAATGCCATGCTTCTACATAATTCCATGAGCGGCAAGATTTGCACTAATGGTGGTTGGAAAGGATATTATGTCGGCTTCTAGTACTATGGACAACTACTAGGAAAATAACAACGTAGAAAGTATTAATTATTGAATATTTGATGTAATTCAGGTATAAAAAATAAGATATGTAAACAGCTATACTCTTAATTTACTGACAAGAGACATATGCTATAATAATGTCTGTAATTATATCATGTATGCACCTTCTATGATACCAAAACATTATGAAAACAGTTTGCAATGTATTAATTTTTCAAATCCGTCTTGTCAAGATATCTTAAAACTGTCTCATTGATATTTGTATTTGAATAAAATAAAATAAAAGCCATGCCCAGGGAGGCGAAGCCAAGGCACCTCACACAGTCTTCTGTGTTGATTCAGAAGTTTCTGCCAGAATGGGCAGGTCAGGGCATCAGGTGAAGCCACTGTTCTCAGCTCTCTCACCTCCCTTCCTTTGTACCCCCTACACCTGGCCTGGCAGCACCCCTACTTTAAGATACTGTCTCCTGCTTTACCAACCTACTTGAAGGTAGCAAGAAGAAAGGGGCAGACGTGGAGCGCAAGTGACATCCAGCCAGGACTCCTGGTCAAGGCACAGCAAGGAAGGCTGCTCCCCCCCCCCCATGCAGGGCAGGAGCTCTGCGGCTTGCTGCTGTGGGCACAGCCAGGAGATGTCCCCACTTCCAGCTTCAGGCCCTGTGGGTTTCTTACCAGACTTGACCCTAAACCCAAAGTTTACAGGGACTGTTCTGTGGGCCCCCATGGCAACGCAGCCATTCTCCTGAGTAGACCTTCCAAGTGACCCTAGAACCCCTAAAGCTGCAGGATGTCAGGCTCTTTTACAACTATCTTAGAAGAGTTCTGGTTTCAAAGGTGGACACTGGTTGTTCTAGTGTCTCAATCATCTTCTCGTGGCTGGGACAAAACACCCAGCACCCATAAGGCAAAAGAAGAAAGGTTTATTTTGTTTGTAGAGAACATAGTCTGCGGGAAGTAAGGCAGAGTGGCATGGCAGAGGGGGCAGAGCACGGCATGGCAGGAGGGCCTGGGGAGAGAGACACAGAGGTGCACATCTATGTCCAGGGCAGGCCCATCGAGTCTCACCTTTCCCTCCCAACACCACACCCGTGTACGTCCCCGTGGACTCAACCATGACCAGTAACACTCCAGCGATCCAGTCACTCCAGAGCCCCATGTGTGAAGGCATAAGAATTCGAGGGATCAGCTCTGTACCACCCATAACACCTAGCATTTGTTAAGGTTTGTAATGCAGTTCACAGAGGGCACAACCTTCCGGGCGCTCCCAGCTGCTAGGCCAGAAGGCATGCCTGCTGCCTGCACACTGCACCCAGCACCCCACGGGGAGGAAAGTGAGGCCGAGGTCAAGGCCAGGGTCCCCGCTGCCACCCACTGCATGGCCCGGTCCTGACATGCGTGCCTTCAGCACCTCCTTTTCCTTCGATGCGGAAGCCACTTCTGCCCTGTGCAGAGTTCCCACCTGGACTGCCCAGAAGCCACCTGAGGCAGTGGCTGTGTGCACTCGTGTTATCAGAAAGTGCAGCCCCAGGCAGTGTGGCAAGTAGCAGTGAGGGGGCAGGACACATGGCGTGTGCAGCGTCCCCTGGGCACAGCTGGGCTGACTTGCCAGTGCACTGCTCAGAGGTTGCTCAACAGTGCTTCAGGCTGCTTTCACACGAGAGACGCCCACTCACATCCCCTGTGTTGTGAGGAGCTGAGGGCTCCAGTGACAGCTGCAGTTACCACCAAGTGAGGAGCAGAGGGCAGGGTGGCATCAAGACTGCCCACGTAAGGTCACCTGGGGTCCTGCAGAGCTGGGGGAGACAGGTAAAACAGCTCAGATGGGAAAGGCAGACCCACACTTAAGGGTTCAGTGTGCAGCACTGCAACCTCTGGGCAGTGATAAAAGTAGAGGTGAAAATAAAAACCCATGAATGCCCAGAGCCATGAGAAGAGAGCCAGCTGCTGTGCGGGTGCCAGAGAGCGAGCCAGGGATCTTCCTCTCACAGAGAACAGCTGCCTTTCTGTGGCCGTGCCCTCGTGCGGCCGTCGTCCGATCTGTACACAGATAGGAAGGCTCCTGGCACGTCTTCAACGATGCTCGCCAGCTCCTTTATTTACCTTGACATGCCACTGAGATCTTATTATAGAGCAAGCTGTAGGGCTCAGAAGACAGTAAAACTTCTGTTACGTTTGTGGGAGGTTGCCTAGAGGCACACGTGGAAAGCTCGGGTGGAAAGTGTCACATCATAGCCAGTTAATGCAATCATCACCACCCCTTTCTCTAATATTAGCTATTGCCTAGTGTGCACACGACAGCTCTCAGGCCAGATCTTGCCACCGCCTTCTAGATAGATAAAGTTTTATTGGAACACAACCATGCTCACTTGTGTAAGTTTAACTGGCTGCACTTCTCACCACAAAGGTTGGGTTGTGCAGCAGTGACTTGGCCCATGTGGTCTGCAGAGCATATTTGCTTTGTGGTCCTTTGCAGAAGAATTTAGCCCCCTCTGTCCTAAGTGTGCCATGTGAGATTTGTCTTACAGGCAGGATGGCCAACGTAGCAGGTCAAGACTAGTAGCAGGGCTTGTCATGAACAGGAAAATTCCATTCACTCATCACCATGTCCACGTTGGGCAGGGGTGACTGCTTTCTCTTTGTGTCAGAACTAAGCAAAAAACTGAAACTCTGGTACCATATAAACCAGAGCCGCCTGCAGTAAAGAGGAGAGGGAGTAGCTTCTTCCTTTTACCGATTGATTGATTCATTCATTCTTTCATTCACTGACTGCTTCTTGCATCAGGGTCTTGTTTTGTGCTTAGGCTGACCGTGAATTCACTTTGTAGCCCAGGCTGGCCTCAGCCTCATCGCAGTCTTCCTGCCTCCGTACCTCCCTCACCCATTGCTGGGATTACAGGCGTTCACCACCGCACCCCATCTTCCTTTTACACAGGAGCGTAATTCTCTAAACAGCTAGCTAGGTGCACAAGCCTGTGATCGCAGTACTCAGGAGACCAAGGCAAGAGGATCACTGTGGGTTTGAGAGCAGCCTGGGCTACAGAGTGAGCAGCTCAAGGCCAGCCTGCACTGCACAGTGAGACTCTGTCTCAAAAAGACAAAATTTAAAAAGTTAAAATAAAAAGCTACTCCATACGTAGCCCTGATTAAACTCAAGTCCTATCCAGGTAGTCTCAGATATTGTTTGTTTGTTTGTTTTTTCATGGTAGCACAAGAATCAGCAAAGAAGAAATTTTTTATTAATTTTATTGAGAAAAAAAATTGCAACGAGACAGTTTCAAAACAGGTTGGTAGGAGAGTTACAGCAATTAATACACTGCATATCGTTGTCTTTGTAGTAGCCATTCATAGCACAAGATGCAGACATGATATCCTGAAAGGAGAAACTCTGAAGCCCATAATACATTCCTAAACACACCATGAGTCAGAAGAAACCACAACAGAATTCAACACATTTTGAACTGAATGAAAATGAAAATACACAAAAACTTGTGAAACCCACATATTTAAAAGCCCTTTGCATTTCCTTTTCTGCAAATTGTAGTGAGTATATATCTTTCTTTTGGTGGTTGTTCTTACGAGTTTGTAGAAGCTTTTAAGATATTAAGTAGTTTTTTCATTTTTATGTAATTTAAGTTGCAATTTTTTCCCTTGGAATATCAGTTGGCTTATTACCTTTTTAAGGCCATATTAAGTGTTTATTTTTAATTTATGTATTTGGTACAGGGTCTCAGCATGTAGCTTGGATGCCTAGTGATCCTCCTGTTTTTAGCTTCTCCAGTGCTGGGATTATAGTCCTGCATCACCATGCCTGGACTCTGTCACCCAGCTCAGTGCGCCTGGGAGCAGGGCTGGCATGGCATGCAGTACTAGGAACTGAACCCTGGTCCTTGAGTTGCCTAGGCAGGCACTCAGTCCACTGAGTTGTCTTGCCAGCCCTAAAATTTGTATTAAAAACTAGTGTGTAATCAAATCTATATGAATTTTTCTTTTATAGTTTTAGGTAACATTTGAAAATGAGGAAAGAGAAGGAGGTTACTTTCCTAAGTCTCACTGCTTGGAAGTGTTGGATGTGAAACTGGTACTCACATCCAGTTGTCTCCCCTAATGGGCCACCATCCCAATGCAACAGCAAGCAGAAGCATCAAAATGCCACCCAGGATTTGGAGGCAGATTTATTTACATTGATGGACACTGATCAGGATCACTCCAAAAATAGAAAGTCTCCAGGGCTCAGGGAGGGAGGTTGCTATAGGATCGCCAAATGGAGGTTCAGAGGTAAGAGTCCTTGTCTGTCTTTGATTGGTCCTTACAATATGCATCATAGAGACAGCCATGCATCACAGTGGCTGGCTGCTTCTAGAAGACAGAAAGCAACCAGAACGGCAATAGGAACCATTACCTTGGCAACTAAGAAACTAAAATACATTACCCATAACAGCACATCCTCCCAGGGACAAGAAACTGACCCCTAAAGGGGGAGCTCTGACTGCAGAGAGGTCCAAATGGGCTGTCAACTGCCTTCTTGCACCCATCCTTGAGATTTTGCCAGACCAAGAATTGTGTTGTTTATCAAGGGGAAGCCTGGATTTTTGTATTACAGATCTATGTAACCACTGATCCAGAAACCTACCTTGACAAGTGAATGATTCAGATATATACATATAAATGATGATACTACAAGATTAGTTGTTTCAAAGAGCTTGTAATGACAAAAATCTGGAAACCATTTTTATTTCCATCAATACAGGAATGGTAGTGCTATAAAAAATTGGACATCTGGAGAAAAATATAAGGAACCTACATTTTACATTATATCCCAGCATGAACTCCAATTAAATTTTATTTAAATTGTGTATTTAAATGCAAAAAAGAACCATAAAAGCACTGGAAAGCAGAAGGTAGGAATAGCTTTCTAACAACACAAAATCCAAAACTATAATAGTCTCAGATACCGTGGTAATAGCAGGCAGGTGCTAAGAAGGGAACTGCCCTATGATAGGGTACAAGAACACAGTGCTCACACTGCCTCTGGCCAGAGCTTGGAGCTTTTATGTCTACTGCCCCTGTGGAGGTGAGCCCAATCCTGCCAGCTCCTAGCTCCCTCCTCGGGCATCACTGCAGCGTTCTGATGGATAAACCAAGCCTGGCGGGCACCAGAGGCCCATTTCATTAGTGCCGTGCAGTAAATAATGCTCCACTATATTTTTATGTGATTCCAACCCAACTTTACAAGGAAAGCAAGGGAACCTAACACAACCCTATCAATAAGCAGCAAAATATAAATCACAAAATGTTAGAATTTTAACTTGTTGGTGCCTCAGCAGACATGATCACCTCCTAAGGCACTGTGCTGTGCAGACAGGAAGAGCTCGGCCAGCTGCACGCTCAGCCACGCCACAGCCCCACGGGCCACCGGTGGCTGCCACATGTCTGGGCACGCCGACCACCTTCACACCAGCTTCTTCATTTGCAGTCTTTCTCCTCCACCTCTGCATGCAATTCAGTACTGGTGTATTTCCAAAATGTGCGTCCTCAAAAAATAATGATGAAAACAAAACGTGTACCAGAGAATTCCAGTTCCCCTACTTTAAAACTTTGTTGCAGCCCCTCACCCCATTTCCTATCAACATGGTCTGCGCACTTGAAGGGCATGAGACTCTTCACGTAAGACTCAGCCCTAAGCCACCACCCTCATCCCTGTGTCTTCTGCCCCCTCACATACAGGACACAGCTCCAGGTTGCTACACTGCGTGGCGTGGTCACACCACCAGCATGTGGACAGCTAGCACCAACTGTCACAGCTACTAAAAGGTCTCCTCCCTCACTCTCCTCCAAAAGTGCCAGGGGCCTGGACTAAAGTAGCAGGTCCAAGGTGGCCCTCAAGCTGCTCCTACATACACGGCCAGTAGGACCCCATCCATACTCTGTACGAGGCACTGTCCCTCAGAGTAGCCCAATGAGCTTGGGTTTGTTCCCCCCTTCTTCTCTCTGTCTCTGTATCTCTGTCTGTCTCTTTCTAGCTCTCTCTCTTTCTATCTCTGTCTCCCTCTCTCTGTCTCTCTCCCTCTCCCTCTCTGTTGATAAAATGAGAGGCCAGAGGATCTGTAGGGAATCAAAAGAACATTCAACAATGTTCACCTATTCAATCAACAAACATTTAAAAGTACTCACTATATGCACTGGATCAATGAGTTCATGAGAAATCTGTGCATATATCATGTATATACAGTGGCTACAGGGGCTCAGTGACTAAATTCATGCCCTCAGAAAGCTCCCAGGACAGCTTTCCCAGTTTGTTCACGTGCTCTGAGTGTTCTCAGGCAAACCTCCAAATACCTCGTATCCCAGGATGCCTGGTCATTGCCAGTGCACGGGCTGCCATGAATGCGAGGACCTGGACCTCGAGCTCTGGGAGGCCAGTGCTACGCTGCTACAGCAGTGAGCAGCTCCAGCCACTCTGAAAGCCTGCCAGGCACTCCTGTCACAGCTGCTGCCCTGCCTTTCACAGCTCAGAAGGAAGCACTTTGTGCTGAGCATGACCACTCATCCCAGAGGCCTAGAAATCGGGCATCTCATTGGAATCCACCAGAACAGATGGTCATACCTTGCCCTAGGCATGCTGGCCACCTAGCATGGCCCTGGGCTTCCACATGACAGGACCCGAGTAGTGGTGGAGGGCCCCCCCTCAGGGGTGAGGCCTGTGCAGGGTAGCAGATGCATCACTGCTGCTGGCCGGCCTCAGCCATGAGTCACAGCTGCTGAATTTGCATCAGACCTGCCAGTTATCTGCACAAATACACACAAGTCCTCCTAAGAGCACAATATGAAGCTCAAACATTTTGGACTAGCATGACTTCTTATCAAAAGAGTAAAAACTGAAAATAGGAAAATAAGACCATGGAGCCCAGTGTAAGTGGCCACCACTGGGGCCAGACAGCCTACGGCAGGTGACCCTGTCCCCCACTGTGTCCCTCTGCAGCTCCTCACGAGGACACTCCTGCCTATTCTTCCTGTCTCCTCTCCTCCTTGGCCTCTCATAGAGGCTCCCACCATGGCCTCCGCCCTTAGGCCCAGCTGCGTCCACTCACCCTGAGCTTCCTCATCTTAGGCCAGCAGAATCCTCCACTATCCTGCCAAGCTGACTAGGGCTCCCCACTGCCATCAGCCCTGGTGACTCACCGCAGCCTTCTGGGCCCCCAAAGCTGGGCCCAAATGTAAGTCCCTGATCCAGCAGGTGAACTCCATTCCCATCACAGGAATGAAGTCCTTTCCTTTCCTAATCATAAACAAAGATCCCCGAAACACTCAATCCCCCTCCCCGGCCATAGTACAGGACCCTGATTGCTAACTGCCCCGAGCCTCAGCTTCCCTTGCTGGAGGTGACATGTGCTTTAGTCTCTGTCTTAGGTCTTCCATAAATTCCAGACTTTTTTGAATGCAGGAACCAAGTAGTATTCTTTACTTATTTAGCAAGCAAAATGGTGCCGTCGGCATGGCAAGAGAGAGGGCTGCAGGTTGGCACAGCCGGGTAAGGGCGAGGGCTGCAGGTTGGCATGGTTGGGGAAGAGTGGGCTACAGGTTGGCACAGCCAGGTAAGGGCGAGGGCTGCAGGTTGGCACAGCCAGGTAAGGGCGAGGGCTGCAGGTTGGCACGGCTGGGTAAGGGCGAGGGCTGCACAGTGGCACACCTGGGAAAGAGAGAGCATGCTGGCACGCCTGGGGAAGGCAAAGAGCTCCATTTCTCATAGAAAGAAAGCGATATCCACGGTGTGGTTGGAGCCCACCCAGGGCTTCTGGGGAAGACCTGCATTTGTCTACAGGGCTAAAGGATACTGCCACACCACTGCTCCTGCCCACAACGCACGGGCCAGCTCAGCAGCCCAATCTTCATTCCGGGCTCTGACAACTTACATCCCGTCCGGTGCAAAGCCCAGGGCGCAGGTCCACATGAGCACCTAAACACGGACACTGCCTGTTCATCCACTGAAAGTGACCAGTCCCATGTCCTCTGGCATAGAAGATGCTTCCATAAGATCTTTTCCTTTCATGAAAAAAATTAACCTTTCCACATCAACTAAAATTTTCCCAAAGCCTAGAACCTCATTATGCCTAAACTCCATGAATTATTCACACTGCTTCAAGTAAGAGAAGCCAGATTTAATTACGTGCTGAGGGGGCATTGTCCCTAGAATTAAATGGAAAAATCCTCATTTGTCTACTCAGCTATTTTAAGGACAGGTTACTGTGGGCTTTCTCCAGAATGTACATACTAAGAAACAAATCAGGGATCATTGCCTTAGCATAGGGGAGATTGCAAAACCAGAGTCCTTCACATATCCACATGGAGCCTTTTTCTAAATTAAACCAGGCAAGAAGGACACCAATACCAACACATACAAAACCTAGCAAATTAACTGCTCCCAGTTATTAAGAAGGCAGCCTTGGGTCATGAAAACAATTTTGTGAAATTGATCTTAAATGAAAAATGTGTAATTACACTTAAAGCAGTTACAGGCTGCTAGTCAATGAAAATTCCTATTTCCCATGGAGTTGTGCCACTTTCCGTGAACATAAAATTAGTCAGACAGGCTCCAACCAGAAGCAGCTCAAGAGACAGGAACACTTCTCCACACACTCTGCTACCTGAACCCATGGTTTGGTCAGCTGAGCACCCACGTGCGTGTTAGATTCTTGCCTTTGGACAGAAGCCACTGCAACACCAAGTGCTCAGAATTCTAAACAAGGGCTACTGCACTTTTAAAGCCAACAATGCAATTTTTATAATTCCTTTTGTTTTTAAGATTTGAATGGCTTAGTTCTGAGTAAAGCTAAGCACAAGTTCAGATACGGTGCCTATCCTTGTCCTGGAGGGACACAATGCATGCAGGAAAAGCCCCAGGCTCCACCCTTGTCACCCCCACTTCCCCCCCAGCTTCAGGGCTTCTCTCCACAGTCACTTCAGAACCACGCGCTGCTCTCCAGGCACACTGCTCGCTCCTGGCGGAGCCACCTTGGCCAGCCTCATTTCCCACTTTCTGCTGCTGTCACCTCCTGCTGTTCCTTCTACCCACAGTGGACTGAGACATAGATTTGAAAATGTAACCAGATGCCCCTCTACTGTGCCTCCACATGTCAGAAGCTCTCCATCACCCCATAGAGGCCTCCACCAATCCAGCCTCTGGCTGCTTCCTCTGCTTCTTCTCTTCTCATCCTCCCAGGAGCCCTCACGCTGGCCTCCTATCTGGTGGAAAATGCCTTTCGATTCCTGACCTTCGGAATGTTCTTCCCTGACTCAGCCCCCTGCTTTTGCCTGTAGAACTATCATTTTATTCATTTGTTGCTTGTGCTCTGCTTTGCCTTCAGTGAATACCAACTAATGAGTAAATGAAATAATATACGTAAGGAATAGTAAATTAGTGGAGAAATGCTTGCACAGATAAGCAAGCAGCTTAACAGCAATTCAGACTTAAAGCTCTCAGCTGCCTGCCAAAGGAGAACTCACGCTTTAGGCTATCTGGTACTTCTTTTTAACTGCACTAGAAAGTTCATCATGCTGGCAATTTTTCATCTCCTATCTGTTTTAAGTCACCCCTGAAGAGGAAATTCATTCTCTTAATAAACACATGCAATTTTGTGGCCTCTTTTATATGTAAGGATTTCAAAATTGTAGTTATAGACTAACTTCATTGGAGATAGCCATTTAAAAAGCTACTCTGTCTTTTCATTCACCATTAGTCATGCAGGAGTTGGCAAAAATATTCCCATTGAACAATATTTAGCATTCCTGATACTGGAGGATGGAGAAAAGCGATTTTTCTGTAACTCCCACCAGCTAAGCTTGCCTAGGCTTGCAACTTGGAGACCAGGCGACACGCAGGGCACACAGCAGGTCCACACACAGCATGTGCAGGACAAGGTGTGAAAGGGCAGTGCCCGAGGACCTGAGAGCCACATGAGCCCAGCTTCAGGGGGCAAGGAAGGCGGAAGTGCCCAAGGAGGCCCACAAGGAGGCGCACCAGCCAAGCATGTCAGGAGAGCTGGGGGCAGCTTAGTCTGACTAGAAAAAGAGGAAGTCAGGAGGAAAGGCTTCAGAGCACGTGGAGAGAAACTCAGCCCGCACTGACAGCAGAGAATGTGCGTGGAGCCTAGAACACCGAAGAACTACAAGGGTTTGACAAAAGAATGAATTAATGGAAAATAAATGTTTCTACGATGAGGAACTAGCCACAAGAGACCCTGTATTATTTACACAGTAGAAGAGTACCTCTTACTAAATCATATAACAAAATTAATACCCAGAATACATATTT
Source organism: Ctenomys sociabilis (assembly GCA_004027165.1). Lineage (NCBI taxonomy): Eukaryota > Metazoa > Chordata > Mammalia > Rodentia > Ctenomyidae > Ctenomys > Ctenomys sociabilis. Next base: position 15,721 of record PVKA01004079.1, on the reverse strand, counting down.
TTGTTGTTTTGGTTTTGTTTTTTATGTTTTGTCATTTTTTGAGACTTCGTGATCCTCGGGACGGAGCCGCTCCTCGATCTCGGGACTTCAACATATGAAGTCGCTGTGCACGATCCCCTGGGGGGCTGCAGAATCAGACTGTGAAGTAGTGAGCAGGTGACCATCACAGTCTGGTGTCCCTGCAGCTACTTCTGTGATGATGACTCCACCAGTGAGTCGGTGTGAAGCAGGGAGCCTGTGGGGAGTGACAGGTCACACAGAGCCTGGAGAAGGGGACTGGGGCCCTTACAAAAGACCCATAAGATCCTGCACCTTTCTTCCACATGACACTTCCCTCTCTGAACAAAAAGCTGCCTCATGGACATGGAACCTGGGTCCCTGATCTTGAAGTTCTTAGTCTCCAGCACTGTAAAAGATAAACTTACACTGTTTATGAACCACTCAGCTGATAGCACTTCGTTGTTGAACCCCTAGAGAATTAGACCACTACTAAACATAGCTGAGTCATAAAACAAACACCCACACATACAGGCTTCACCTTTACTTAATAATGTTTTGGTATTGTACTACTTCATTTTTCATTGTACTTTATGATTATCAAGTCTTAAAAAAAACACCCTGTCAAATCCAATTTCTGGCTTTTCAAATAAAAATGAGGAATTGGATGACATGTTTAAGGCTACAAGAACAGTGTAAACAAATAACTAAAAAGACTTTCTGAGTTCCAGCAACTTTCTTCAGTCCATAGACCAGTTTATGAACAATTGTTCAGACCAGTGGTAGCTATGACAAGCCCCCGTGAACACAGGCTATTGGCTGCACAACCTTCAGAACTTCTTAGATAAAGACAAACACTAGGAACATTCCGAAACATGAAAAACTAAGCTTGTGCTAGATTGAGTTCCTCAGATAGACTTACCACTGTTCAGTATTTCATCTTGTTTAGTATTTTGTAAGCAAAAGAAATGTGCCTTTGCCAGACCGTTCGTATTACATCCCCTTAAGATACCAAGAAGGTGAAACTGTTAGTGTTTATCTCCTAAGAGCATAAATATTAAACTCAACACACTAAGCGCTTGTCATGAAAAACCATATCCAACCTGATGCCTTCATTCCTGTAGAAAGACCCTGAGGACTCTGACTCATTTCATTCAGGGCCTGATTGAATACAATAAATCAGGGAGATGCACATGTTACTTTTAAATAATGGCTCAAGAAAATTCTTAAATTTATCAGCATCATACATACACACAGGTAAGGAATCTGTGGTTTACGAGCTTAGAATGGTTTAGAGGGCCAGCAAGATAGCTCAGCAGAATAAGCACTTGCTTAGGTAAGCAAGGGGCCAGGGTTTGATCCCTGTCACCATATGCTATGCCAGCCCTACCCTAGGGTGTGCTGAGTCAGTGATGGAGTCTGGGCATGATGGCACACACCTGTAATCCCAGCACTAGGGAGGCAGGAAACAGGAGGATCACTATGAGTCCAAGCTGTGTAGTGAGGCCCTGCACAAAAAAAAAAAAAAAAAAAAAAAAAAAAAAAGATGATTTTGATGCCACACGCTGCTACTGGCAACTGCACACACCACGTGCCTCTGAGACCTCCACAGAGCTCCTCACTGCTTTACACGCTGAGACCCGGGAATCCTGGACTTCGCAGTAGCCAGATGCGCCTGCACACTTCGGCCTTCCTGCAGGTTCCACACATTTTCCTGGACAGAGAACAGAAAGCTACTGAGGAAGGTGATGGCCTTTCCACATCCTCTGCAGCATACAGCAATTTTGGCCTATTGCTTTAAATCATTAGCTCCCCATCATTTTCTAGCCAAGACTTTCCTTTTATTAAAAACAATAATAGTTAACAATCTATTACTCTCCCTTATGCCCTGAATTATTATTGGTATATTTCATCATGGACTATAAATATAACATGCACACACTGCCATAGGTCATCAACTGAAAACAGGTAGCTCAGGAATTTTGTTATCCAGTGAAATACTGTACTGGGCCCTTCTTGGTGATAGAGGGAAGTGAAACTCCCAGCCTGGCCTGGATGAGTTCTTGTTCTCATTCTTCTCTAAAACCAAAGAATTAATTTTAGGAACAAACAGAGGTTGAGGGTAAACCTATTGGAAAGGAAAGCTTATAATCTGATTTCTCTTCAGGTCGCATAAATCTTTCACCTTTTACTAAAGATTTCTGTGGAAAGGAAAGCTTCTGTAGGACAGAGACAGAAGAGGGACCCGAGCAGATTGCTGTCTCTTCCAGGTTATCTTTATAAGGCAAAACCATGCGAGGCTGAGGTGGAGACAATCAGGTCTCACTTAGATGGATGCAGGGTGGGACCAAACTATGGTCAACAAATGGGATTACAGGCACCATTTGCTCAGGTAAAGTTGATTAGGCCCAAGATCAAATGGGGTAGCAAGTCATGTGGTAAGCGGGCATGAATGTAAAATAGGGCCTTATTGGGTGGCCTTCAGACAGTAATTCTTCCTGAGTAATGATCAGCCCTGGGTGCCAGTCCTATTTGGATTTACAGCAGGGGCCTCCATCCTTCCCACAGCTGTAAGGTGTCTGGCTGTTATTCCCTTGAGGGCCTGGCCCGGTCTGACTGCCTGCGACACTGGCAATGTGACACTCCCCAGGTGCTCAAAAGAGGGATCCCCTGTCATGTTGTCTAAAATTTGTCTCACTGTTATTCCAAATAAACAAGTACTGAACCAAATGAAATTCTTTTTCTTTCTTTTTTTTATTTTAATGCTCTTTTGTTTTTTAAGGAGAATAAAATTAAAAAAAAACAGAATTTCACTAAACAAAATAATAGAAATTCAAAAATGGCTATGTTGCATATTATTGTCTTCAAATTAGTTGTTTAAATTACCAGATATGAGCATGAAAAATTGATTTTAAAAAGCTGTAAGAAGCTAAAAATGAGAAGAGAAAAATTTAAAAATTAACTCCTGCTTTCAATCGACTAGCAGAAATCAGCAATATGGGCCCAGAGAGATAGCTCAGTAGAATAAGCACTTGCCTGGCAAGTGCAAGGGCCTGAGTTCAATCCCCAGTTCCACCAAAATTAAAAAAAAAAAAAATAGAAAGTCATTGTACTACATGCATCACTCTCCAACTTTTTTTCCTCTCAACATCTTTTTAGGTATTTCCATGAACCTGTGACTTTCATCTGTTGCATTTTTATAGCTGTGTAGTATTTCAGCACACCACATCCCATTTTTGTTTCTGATTTCTAGCTACCACAAACTGAGCACAGAGAACTTCCTAGCATTTCTTGAGCATGCACATAAATAAAAACAGAACGTATTCTTGATTTTGTTGCAAGGAATGCTTTCCTACTCTCAAGGTCAAAACCATGTTTAGTATATTTGGCTTTCAATAATTCTGTCTTCATTCCTGTGTGTTTTACTTTTCTGTGTAATCCATGACCCATTCTCTACCTATGGAGAACAAATCGCCAAATAATTTTTTAAAAATTATTTAATTGCCTAATGCCATCTCTTTCATCTTTCAAATGCAGATAAATGCAGAGGCTTTTCTGGCATCTCTTCTGCTTTGCTAAATAGCTATCACAAAGGCTACTTGTACAGGATTGCATGTGTTTTTCTTTCCTCCTTTGTAATACTTGTAACTTTTCTTGTACTGGCAAAGATCACCAGAGTTATGCTGACTGTAATAACAAGCCTCTATGTACTATTCCCAATTTTAGGGAAAATGCATCTAAAATCAGTGTTACTTGAGATGTAGTTTTTTGTTTGAGCACAGTTACTTCATCATACAAATGTCTTTTTCTTCAGTATGAACAGTTGGTGTCTTCTAAGGTCTTAGCATTTATTAAAAGTTCATGCCACTTGCAGCAGAAATATTCTGAAGCAAAAAAGCTTTTTGAATGTAATGCTGTGGAAGGCCCTTCAGGCAGCACCTCCATACCCATCAGAAAAGCCACACACCACTTTGTGTCACTGTGTTCACTTCTGCTGGGGTTCTTTGATGCCTACCCATCTTACATTGCTTTCCTTTGCATCATCTTGCAGCTGTTATTTCCCAGTTCTTTATTCCTTTAAAAAATCTTTCCTTTCAGGGTTGCCAGCTACAATGCTGTCTTCAAGGTCTGAAAGTCTGTGTTTGGTTTAAGTGGTTCTGACAGCTTCCAATGGAATTCTTAACTTCTTGAATATCTGTTTGAACCTGTTTCATGCATTCTAATTCTTTTCTGTATTCATTCAAGATTTCCATCATTTTTTTTCTCTATTTTTTTTTTATCTATGCCTTATTTAGTTGTACTGAGCAATTCTTTTATGGTTGTCATTTCTTTTTTATCTGTGAAATTATTTATGATCTGACTTCTATAGCCTGAAGTTCTTTACTTCAGTTGTTACCATTTCAGAAATTTCGGTTGTGTGACTTCCAAGTATTTCTACATCCTTATCCCCTGGACTTATTCTGGGTGGGATGCAGGCCTGAGATTACTTTTTCCTCCTTCATTTTGATAGTTTTAAAGCTCCTGTGTTCTCCCAGGCTCAGAAACAATGTTGGGGACAGGGTATGGGTCAGTTTGACAGTGCAGGTGGGCGGGCAGGCTCACCAAAGCTCTGTGTGGGGTTCTGGGTGGCTTCTGTGATGGGACAGAGGCCTCAGCTCAGCAAAGTACCTGTGATGGTGGGTGAGGCAGGGCAGGGCTCACAGAGGCCCTGTAGTTATTTCAGGCTCACACTGCCTTCTGCAACAGGGGCTGGGGTGGGCAGGGGGCAGTGTGCAGCTCAGCCTCACACCAGATTCTTAAAGCTCCTCCAAAGCTAAGGACGCCTTTTCTCTAAGACCCTACTAGACTCAGGACTCTGCAGGAAAGACCTGCCAACTGAACTAGTTGTTTGGGTGGCTGAGGCAGGATGACCATGAATTTGAGGCCATCCTAGGCAACATATTGAGAACTCACATCAAAAGAAAAAATACTGCCAGTGGAGAACTTCAACAAAGCAAATAAAATATTTATTTAGCCGGGTGTGGTGGCGCATGTCTGTAATCCCAGCACTCGGGAGGCTGAGTCAGGAGGATTGTTGTAAGTTCAAGACCAGCCTGAGCTACAAAGTGAGCTTAAGGCCAGCCTGAACTGCATAGTGAGACCCTGTTTCAAAAAGACAAAAAAAAAAAAAAAAAAGAAAATATTCATTTAATAAAATTCTATAGGCAGTGAATTCTATAGGCAGTGAAGCTAGGAAACAAGCAAACATTGCTTAGTCTTTGATCTCGAGCAAGTTACTTACACTTGCTAAACCTATTTTTCCATCTTTAAAATAGTAAGAATAATGTCTGCCTAAAAGCACATACAGTGTTAGTGAAATAGTTCAGTGGTCTAAGTGCCTGCTTAGGCAAGCACAGACACCAAGGTTAGATTCTGGCACCACACGCCATGCCAGCCCTCCCCAGGGTGTGCTGAGCCAGCCACAGGGACCAGGTGTAGTGGTGCATGCCTGTAATCTCGGCAGCTAGGGAGGTGAAAACAGGAGGACTGCTACAAGTTCAAGCTGCATTAGTGAGACCTTGTACCAAATACATAAAAATAAATAAATAAAACAACAATAATAAAAATACATATACAGTATCTGGTACATAGTTTCAGGCATATTAAAAACTGGTATTATTATTATTTCCAATGGAAAAACAGTACTATATGAGATTCAAAAAATAAATTAAGGATGATATTATTGAATCATGAATACCATACTAAGGTATCTGGACTTTAGATGACAAGAAAGGAATTGCCCAGAGGAGCAGTAACAAATGCTTCTGGGTGTATCAGAGTAGGTCTTGGAGGCACGGCCCTGGGAGCCTACAGCTAGTCTATTTTGCTCCTTCCTCTCCAGTTCTGTCCCCTCGGTCTGCCTGACACAGTCTGAGGCTCAGCTATGTCCTTTCCTCATGATGTTTCTAACCACTGCCTGACTCCCTTAAAGCCAAGTGCTAAATTAAACCTTTCTTCTTTAAGTTATGGGTGCTAGGAATTGTGCCAGAGAAGACCAACAGAAAATTAGTACCAAAAGTAGAACCAAAGCTGTCACTATACCTATCACATGGTTCAGAAGCAGGAGAAATCTGGAAAGCATTGGAGATGCATGTTAGAGAAACCCTACAATGCTACAAGCAGAGGTTGAAGGATAATTCTGGTTAGAGCTTAGAAGACCAGAGTGCTGATTAGAATGAAGTCGGGCTCAGCAGGCTTTGGGCAGAAACAAAGACAACTGAATCAGAGGCCATGTGTGTTATACTATGGGGAAGAAAAAAAAAAAATCAGATGAAACAGAATAGAGATTTTGGGGAATCAATGCTGGGGAGGCTGAAAACAGGAGGACTGCTACAAGTTTGAGCTGCATTAGACAAAGATGACAAGGAAAACCTAGGAAGTCCGAGACACCAGGAAAACAGAATGAATCTGAGCTGGGGAAAGCTGAAGGCCAGTACCCAAGCCAGCTATTCGGGTGATCACATTGGCCGCAACATTCAGGCCACAGGGGTGCAGCTCTGAGCTGTTTTTGAGCTTGAATCTACTCACTATGTGCCCCCACATGCTGAGCATGAAACCATAGGATTTAACACTTTTCCCTGCCAGATTTCAGTTTGCTCTGGCCCTTTTCTTTCTATCTCATAATGTTTTCTCTTTGAAAAATGGGAATGTTATGTGCCATTTTAAACTGGGACTTTTTTTTTAGTTAAACTATAACTTTTTTTTTTTAATCTGGCATGGGTGCATATCTATGAGTTTGCCTTGATTCCCAAAGGGAACTTGGATTTCTTAGCAATGTGTGGGATGTTGAGACTTTGGGGAAGAGACTCTTGTATTCTGACTGCACACTGAAGCTACACATGTTAGGCAGAATTATGCACTTGTGTTTATTTATAGATTAAGCATATTATCAGGAGATGTGTTTAGGTATTAAGCTGACCAAGGGTGGATGGCAACTCAACAGGCATGACAACTGCCCAGGAGATCAGTCAAGAGCACTTCTCAGTATGCCCGGTAGGTCCTGTCAGCACGACCTGGGGCCTGGCGTTGGCCCCTGGCCCACCCCCCAGGGGTCTCTGCCTCCCTCTCCTACCACGATGAGTCTGCCTGGGAGCAAGCTAACCATGAACTGAATCTTGCAAAACCAGGGGCCAAGCGAAGCCTCTCCTTGAAGAAAAACTAGCAAATCAGAATACATCTTAATAACAAGACTGACAGTCATATCTGCTTTAGAAGAAGATGAATTAAATACTGATAGAGAGATATAAATATGGGCCGGGGAGATGGCTCAGTGGAATAAGCTCTTCCCTGGCAAGTGCAAGGGCCTGAGTTCAATACCCGGTTGTGCCAAAAAAAAAAAAAAAAAAAAAAAAAAACAGGAGATATAAATATGGATAGAAATATGGATACTGATACACTTACTTTTTAAAAATTTTTTGCTTTTTCCATTTCTCACAGTGGCCAAAGATATTGGAACACTTCATTCTTTAGCATAATTAATAATTTTAAGTCCTAGAAAATGCCTATATTGCCAACTAATTTTATCTAGGGATCTGATGCCAATGGGTCAAGTGGACAGGCTTTACCAGCCAGTCAGTTTTTTAATCAATAGCTGCCTATAGAAGACTTAAGCATTATTGTAGATTCTCAATATCCAACTGGCTCTCAACCTTCACTAAGCCTTATCATTTCAACTGAGAAAATTATCTTAGGTCACTTAGATCTATCGTCTGAAAGACAAAACCATAGATCTGACAGGGACTTTTAGGGGCTGGGGAGATAGCTCAGTGGTCTAAGCACCTTCCTAGCAAGCACAAGGAACCAAGTTTGATCCCGGGTACAGCATCCCCTTCTGACCCAGAACCCCAAGCACATCATGCCAGCCCCCAAACCAGGTACAGTGGTGCACGCCTATAATCCCAGTGCTGGGGAGGCTGAGATAGGAGGATCACTGTGGGTCTGAACTGCGTAGAGAGAGCCTATATCAAATAAGTAAATAAATTATATTACATGAAAAATATTGTTAGATTGTTAACTTAAACTATAAAAGCTATTTTATATAATGAGGGAAATCACTGACATTTTAGGTTATCACACTGTTACATGTATTTCCAGAACAGTATGTAGCGCTAGATGGGACATAGAGAAATAAACACAATCATAAACCTTGGTAAAAACATGAGCTTGATACTACCTTTGTGGAGGGTAATTTGCCAAGATGCATTAAAGCTTTATGTGTATAATCTTTTTTAATGTATTTGGTACAGGGTCTCACTACATAGTTCATCCTCATAGTGAATCCTCCTGTCTCAGCCTCGCCAGAGCTGGGATTACAGGCATATGCCACCATGCCCAGACTCGGGGGCTGGCTCAGTATGCCTGGGTGTAGGGTTGGCACGTGGCCTTTTTTCTGTATAATCTTGGGCCCAATAATTCTTTATTTAAAATTTTGTGTTTGCTAGATATGGTGGCTCATGTGTATACTCCCATAAGGAAGAAATATCACTGAAAATTCAAGTTCAACCTAGGCTCCATAAAGGCCAACCTGAGCTGCACAATGAGATCCTATCTCAAAATAATAATAAAATTTTGCCCTTCAATGAATAATAAGAACTACATAAGAGAATTTATCTCTCAGATTCAGAGTGCTCAGTGATCCAGGACCTTGACCCTACAGCTCAAGAGGAAAACCTGACTACTCCTGCCGACAGCCTACATCGGCATCATCCACGTGGCACTGGTTTTAGGCACATGCAAAAAAGCAAGAGCAGTGAGGTGAGGAAGGCTTCCATCCAGACTTCAGGCGAAGACCTGGGAGGCCAGGCCACGTGCCCAAGAGGGCACTGTGTAAGGGTGTGAGAGTGAAGCCAAAGGCTCAGTGGAGACCACAGGGGTTTGGAGAAGATGGGCATGTGGATCATTTCAAGAAAACTCCAATGAGGGAGCAGGGCATGCCCAAGAGAGAAACCATGGGAGCTGCAACCACTGGACCTGCTTCAGGCAGAGCCCCTCAAGCCCTGTAGAGCTCACAAGTTGCCACAGATTACCTTGGGTGCTGTACATGGAATGATAAGCCTATCTGCCCTGCTGGGTGTTATACTTGCTTTGCTCCCATTCCTTTGTACCCCCATTTGTAACTTTCAGAATGGAAATGCCTAGCTTCTGTCACTGAACTCTGAAGTAGTTAATTTTTCATCTGTGCAGGGGCTCACAGCCAAGACTTTGCTTTGCCTCACATCTCAGAGGAGACTTGGGACTTGGACTTCTCAGAAGTGCTGAAATGTTAGGATTTTGGCACCTTGTAGAGATGGACTAAATGCCTTTTGTGTCAAGGGATGTGTGTGAGACTTCGGGGGGCAGGGGTGGAATTTATGGCTTGTGTCTAGATGTGCCCCCAAAGCTTCATGTAGTCTATGTGCTTCAGGGGTGGCTGAATCCAGTGCAATGCTGGGATTAAGGGGGCTGGGATTTAAGTGGGTAGTGGCTCAATCAGTCTACAGATTGGATTGGCACTCCCCTAATGCCCAGAGACTGGACTTGGACACAATATAAAAGGGGCAGAAAGGGGCCGGGGAGATGGCTCAGTAGAATAAGCATTTCCCTGGCAAGCACAAGGGCCTGAGTTTAACCCCTGGTTCTGTGAAAAAAAAAAGAAGCTATTAAATGTACCTCTCTGTCTCTCTGTGTCTCTGTCTCTCTGTCTTTGTCTCTCTGCATCTGTCTCTGTCTCATTGCTTTCTGCCACCATGAACAACAACCCCTCTGCCACACAGCCCTGCTGCCTTGAAGCCAGCTGATTATGAACTGAAAACTCTGTGGGCTAAATAAACCTTCCACCCTTTTAAATAACTAAACAAACAAACATAACTAGACACATAGACTTAGGCACCAAGATGTTAATCTTCAGCATTGATTCTAACCCTAAAACTTTAGAATGCTCTGGGTATCTATCTAGATATATTATAATAAACCAAACTACAGTCTACAGACTCAATGGGACCTACTATCTTTTTGCATTCAGCCTATAAGCCAAGAGTAGTTTCTATGCTTTTAGTGGCTGGGGTAAATCAAAATAAAAATATTTCATTATACATAATAATTATATGACATTCAAACTTGATTCTCCATAATGAAAGCTTGATTAGAACGCAGCCATACCCAGCCAACGACACATTCTCAATGGTGACATCATGCTGCAGTGACAACGCTGGCTAGTTGCTACAGGTTATGTGGCCTAAAACCTTAAATATTTACCACCTCACCAGCACAGGTAAGCTAAATAAACCACAGGCTAATATCATAGCAAATTTATGCAAAAATTTTAAATTATGTAGAAGATTACTTGTTGTTTGAAAGAAGGTTTAATGAGTTAAGTCAGGAAAATTTATACAACAGGATATCAATTATGATCATACATTTTGTTAACCTTAATTAAAAACACTGGAAGAGTTTGTATCTGAATAGGAATGATTTTTTTTTTTTATCTCTGTGGTTAGAAAGTGGGACTTTTTTCTTTCCTTTAACAACCCATTTTCTAAAGGAACATTTCTCCCGCTTTCCTTTCCCACTTCCCTCCCGCCCTCCCCCTCCCTCCCTCTCCCTTCTTTCCCTCCCTCCCTCCTGCCCTTCTTCCTTCCTACCTCTTCCCCTCTTCTTTTCCCCTCCCCTCTCTTCCCCTCCTTTCTCCTTCCCTCTCCTTTTTCTTAATTTGTTTGTTTCTTTTGAGAGCAGGTCTAACTACAGTCAGGCAGACCTTAAATTCCCTGGCTAGCCAAGATCTCATGCTCCTGCCTCAGCCACTCAGGTGCTGGGACTGAAGACATGTGTCTGCCCTGCTGAAGTGTGTCTTTTACTTGCTCTGACAGACAGAACAAGGCAAAGCCAACAACAAAAGCAGCCCCCAGTCTGTCAGATATCAGACTGGTGAGCTGGAGGCATCACAGTACGCAGAGCGAAGCTGAGACCAAGGAAGGAGGCAGGAGGGCTTAAGGGACATAACAGGAACAGTTTCCGAATGTCCAGGAGGGGTCTCCAGTTCGCATCCCCAGTCAAGAGTGCCTCATACAGCAAACGCACAGCATGGGCACAATAGGAACCACACTATAACCAACCTAGAGGATTGTAGGAACCACTGCCCAGCCGGCGGGAAACAAGGCACACAGCAAGTGCACAGGAAGAGCGCGAAGGTGTTCCAGCAGCAAGACAAGAGTACGGGTCCAGGCGTGCTAAGCACCCACCCAGGTGCCAGGTGCCCACCTGGGCTCACAGAGCCGGTGCCAAGGCTAGCTACAACATGGTCTCAAGGAGCAGCTGGTCTCCAGGGAGACCTGCAGACCGAGCACATCTCCACCTGAGGCCTGGCTGTCCGCAGATGCACCCCTGGCACAACTGACCTCCTCAAAGGCTCCATCCCTCCCTGCCTATTGATTTAGGGTCTATGATACATAGTAAATTACATTCTAGTGACATTTACCTTGTTACCAACAGTCCCTATTTATCTTATTGTCTTAAGCAATCAGCCATGTCCAGGAAAACCTGTAGCAAAGAAATGGAGTGTGGCTTTGGGCCAACAGCAGAGACTTAAGTGGCCCTGGGCCAACAGCTCGTAAGAGATGAGCTCAGTCCAGCAAGACCCAAGAAGCTCACCCTGCCCACAAACGCATGTACACAGAAGAAGATCTTTCTCCACTGCCCTAGCTAACTTGGATTGCCAACCATGAGAGACCCAGAACAAGGACCTGCTAATCTGTGCCGATTCCTGACCTCTAGAAATTGTAAGATAGTGACTAGGTTGTTTAAAGCCACTAAATTTGTGATAATTTCTTAAGCAGGAATAGATAACTGACACAAATACAAAAGTTATTTTTGTAGAACAGTAAAAAAGAAAATGACCTAATTAGTTGGTTGGTAGAAATGATAGAAAAATGGACAAATTAATGGTCAAATTCTGCCCTTCAAATAAAATCAAATGTGAAACATAGGAGTTGTCTCAATGGTGACGTTATTCATATTTGAACTCAAAGATCCTGGGGAAGTTCTGACTCCCTAAATGTCCCCACCTCTAGATACACTACTGTCTAATTTGGACAAGAAATGACCATTGGATTGCACACAATTCCTCTCTGACCCCTTAAAGCCACCCACGTTAGTGAGATCACCAGAGTAGGCGCTCTGAAACTGCAGCCACCACTACCATCTGTCTTTTCCAGTCATAACACACACAACACAATAAGCACGCACCTTACATCTTAAGTACAAACAAGTTACTCTGTTTTACTTTGAACGGTACAATTACATGTGCAAACCTCCCATTTTGACCTCAAAATTGTCTTTACATAAATTTCATGTAATTTTTATGTCTAACAAGTGATTACACTTTATTACCAAAGCAGTAATAACAGCTTATTGGATTTGTTACATGCCCTCCTGGCCATCAAAGGCTGTCTCTCACCCTCAAGTAGCTCTTAAATGAGAAACTGCCATTGTCCATCATGATCACTGGGTATTAATCACAGGTCATAAATATCTCCTATTTCTTACAGTAAGTTTTAAGGGGATTAAAACAGGACAAAATGAATAAACTGTTCTCTGAACCAGCTAAAAGCATCTTATTTAGTTTTATAAATATTCTGAAGTCAGCTTAAGGACTGTTAAGACAGTATTATTTGTATTTGCTGCAAACCAAGAAATCAAGAAAGCCTGATTCTTGTCTTGTTTTACCCAAAAACTGTGACACTAACACTGAATGGGAAAAAAAAAATATCTCTTCTGCTGGGGTTTTCTTCTCAGTCTGGATCACATTCAAAATATTAATGGTTATTCTTGTTGTAGTAAGACTGTTCTCCTATCCATTTTCCCTAGAATGAAGTTCTAATATATTCCAGAGAGCTTAGGGTGGTATTTATTGTTCTCAGGAGATGGCATCCTGCTATGTGGGCAGACTACTGGACTCAAGACACTGCCTGCTAGGCAACCCAGGCAGCTGAGACCAGGCATAGATAAGTGTGTCATGTGTCAAACAGAGCCTTGGGGCTGAGAAGCAAATCACTAGACACTAAAATAGATGCAAACAGGGAAGTCACACTATGGCCTCACAGAGGAAGACACCCATGCTAGAAGAATGACTTAAAATTTACCTGGAAGAACAACCTAAGAAAAGCAGCCAGAAAGATCAGAATGCATACAGAGGAATGGCCTGGACAGGCACTGACACAGACTTCATCTTGGTACAGGTGCAGACCTGAAGTCAGGCAAAGAGAAACGACAAGAGCATAAACAGATATGCAACTCAGCTAATGACAATGTCTCAATCAGTAGGGGAAGACAGACTTTCTAATAATAAGTGCTGGTGAGACACTGGGCAGTTATTTTCCCAGGGAAATAACTGAAATGTATCTATTAGTATTATGTATACTAATACTAAAAGATATTCCATCTTGCTCAAAAATGAGAAATGTAAGTCAGAACTACAGACAGACAGGGGCTTTAATTTGGAATTTTTGTCCAGCATGCTCAGACACCTAGGTTCAGTCTCCACCATCCCCCCAAAATCCAAACAAACAAAACCCTGTGTCAGCACACTTCTCATCTATGAGACCATCACTCACTGTGACAGCGTTCTCTGCAGATGGCCCAGCCCCTCTCACATCACAACTACGGAGGACTCAACAACTCGCACGCTACTTGGCTACAACGGCACTTCTAGAAATCTCCCAAATGTCTTTTTTACTGTAATTAATCTTGAAATTCAAATATTCACCCTAAATTTTTATCACTTTGTGAACCAGTCTCAAAAAAAAAAAAAAACAAAGAATTAAATCCTAGCTGCTGAACACCAATTACTATTAATGTCACCAAAAAAGATGAAATAGCCAGCACCCGTGAAGCAGTACTACAGGGAGAAAAGGTCTATGGGTGTCGAATTGAAATCTGTCAGCTTCTACACCCAGGGCTGGGCTTCCTGGGTGTAATCTGTGCAGCTGCACACAGCTCTGAACACAAAGGACCAAAAGGGTCTTTTGTTGATTTAATCTTCTGCTGTCCCAGTCCTAAAACTTGAACAAAGATTTCCACATTTTCATTTAGCATGGAGCCCTGAAAATATGTTTCTTGTCAGTATCTGTCTACCAGTTAACAGGAAATAAAACTGTTGTGTTTAAACTGCCCAAAATTCTTGGCTTCTCTTCCCGCAAAGCGGGAGCCCACTAGCTCTTCTCTCCCTGAGCATAGGTTACACTATGGCACTCGCTCACTACAGAGGAGATCAGAAACCATGTGACTTCCAAGAACCTTAAACACCTTGTGCACTGGCTTTGCTCCACCCCTGTGATCCAGGCACTGGGAGAAGTCAGCTGATGTGCTACCCAAGACCAAGCAGCTGCTGGAAGAATTCAATAATTAATACATTGTATATTGTTGTATTTGTAGTGGTTATTCATAATACAAGATGCAGACATGATATCCTATCCAAACACTATTATATAACTTTCTTCTCATTAAATTAAGAGAAAGCTGTATACCCTATTTTATATATACAAATACAAAATGAACCTCCATTTATATCCTTTGTTTAGTTTTCATAGTAAGATTTTAAAAGAAGAGTCTTGAACTTCCCAAGATATAAGAAAAAATATATTTATAACTGATATATATGGAACTTGCTTTGAAATGCCCATGAAAGGGAGGATTTCTGGAAAAGGTTCATTACATAATTCCCTGTGTACTAGCTTGAAATGTCCCACAATAGATGAGTAAGGGGTCAGGAAGATAGTTCCAAAGGCCTGAGTTCTATGTCCAGTTCCACCAAAAAAAAAATAATAATAAGTAAACACACACCAACATAAACACAGCATAACATTTAGGTGTGCTTAATTATTATGGGCAAAATAAAGACCATAAGGACTCGAACTTTATTAACTAATTTATAATTTAAAGTAACTAATTTTTAAGTGTCAAAACCAAAATCCAGACTCCGCATTACTAATGCACTTAATTAAGAAAATACTCAGGAGCTGGCTTTAGCTCAGTGATAGAGCACTTCCAAGCTGCGCAGGGCCTGACGAATCCGAGCCCCAAGTTCAAGCTTACAAGAGCTACTTTTTGGATGTACTATGTGACCCAATAATAACCTCAAAAGGATTATGCTTTCAGTTCAAATCACACTCATATTTAGTCACCATTCTTCTATTTCATCACATTAGGAAGTGTATAAATTAGCAACTGATAATGACTCATAATTTTATCATCCTCAGAGGAAAGCAGAGACAAGGTTATCTAACCTTTCATGGTAAGAAACATAAACAGAGGCTATACACAACTGTTTGCTAGTGGCAATCCTGTTTTGCTTCTCTGTTAGTGCACAAAAAAGCCAAGAGAAAAATCATGCAGACGTGGATCTTTACTGCCACAATGATATCCCACACATCCTAAGAACACATTCCATCCATAGGAACAGTAGAGTAAGGCAAAGGCTGTGCAGATCCATGGCTACCCTGGGTGGAGGCCAGGTGACAAGAGCTGTCATGAAGGCCCCTCCTCTGCTACCTACCTTCCTTTACAGTCAGGACCAAAGGGTCACTTGCTTTGCGTAAGCATCTTAGGAAAAGAATCAACCTAGAGACAGAGGAGAGTGTATGTGTGTGTGTCGGTAGGGACTGAATGATGCTTCTTTATTCCTCTCAGGCACCTGTGTGTGTGCGTGTGTGTG